>SNQJ01S0015947.1:234810-259747 GCA_010110895.2 Picea sitchensis | reverse complement strand
GCGCTTAAGAACCACTTGTATTTCCTGCGTGTATGAATCCCTCAACCGCGGGTTTATGCATGTAACGACAAATCTCTATGGCTTAAAGATGCCGGAATACGTCTCTACCCTGAAAAAAAAATACCCACAATTTCTGCCAAGGAAAGTTCTCTGATACCATTTGCAAGATACCAGATATATAAAATATGCAGAACAGAAGTAAAATGCTAGAAATGGCAGAATAATAGTAAAATATCTAGCATAATCTTCATAATACACATAAATGATATACGAAATAGCAATAGAAAAGCACTTTGATTCAGAAAGCAATGTTCACAGGCCTCTTCGAGGGGGCAACCTCCAGTCGAGCAACGCTCTGTTACAATAATCTCCAAGCTAGGGTTTTCATACCCTCGACCTTTATTTATACTAAATATGTCTATTAAGAGAATCATCTAGAGGAAGATCCTTCTAGAAGAGGAAGCTTCTATTAGGTCTTCTTGCATCCGCCTTATTCTATTTTATTGAAAGGCCTTATTAATATTGACCTTTATTACATTTGAATACATTGATCTACCCATGTGCGGGTTAGGACCTTAACAATCTCATAGGTGTTTGCATCAAACTTCTTCAAGACCTTACATGGTCCTATTTTCTTCATTTTTAACTTGTTATATATCCCCCTAGGGAACCTTTCTTTCCCGAGATGTGCCAGGACCTGATCTCCCACTTCAAATTAAAGTTATCTGTGATTATGATCAGCTTTGCACTGGTGCTCTTGGTTAGAACTCTGCAACTGTTCTCTAATCTAGCTATGGAGCTTCTGCATTTCTGCAGCAAAATCTCCCGCTCCAGTGCTCCTAATGTCACTTTATTCCAAGTCTCTCAACTCAAATACTCCCCTTGGTTGCATTCCATACAATATTTGGAATGGGCTCTTTCCAGTGATCCTATTTGGTGAGTCATTGTATGTAAATTCTTCTTGTGGCAGAATCTAATCCCACTGTTTATGGTGTTCAGTAACCAGACTCCTCAACAATTTTCTCAAACTTTTGTTTACCACCTCAGTCTGTCCATATTTCTGAGGGTGATAAGTTGAGCTGAAGGACAAATCTATCCCCAAATTCTTCCACAGTGTTCTCCAAAAGTGACCAACAAATTTTGTGTCTCTGTCTGAGACAATACTTCTTGGTAGGACGTGAAGTCTTACAACTTCCTTGAAAAACATATTTGCAACATGTGTTGCACCACTGGTCTTATGGCATGGGATAAAGTGTGCCATCTTTGAAAATCTATCTGCCACCACAAATATGAAATCAAATCCTCTTTGTGTTCTTGGCAATCCCAACACAAAATCCATTCTTATTGCATCCCAATGTCTCTCTAGTATTGGCAATGGTTGATACAATCCAATGTTCTGTCTTTTCCCTTTTGCATGTTGGCATATTCTACATCTGTTCATAAACTTTATCACTTTTGTTCTTATACCTAGCCAATAGTATGAACTTCTCAACTGTGTAAATGTTTTATCATGGTTGAAATGTCCAGCCAATCCTCCATTATGCTTTTCCTTCAAAAGGTTATCCCTCATTGAGCATTTTGGTATGCACAATTGTTTTCCCTTGAACAATAATCCCTCTTGAATCATATAGTTTTTCCACTGGCTTCTCTCTCTCAGTACATGACTTCCACATGCTTCATATGCTTCGTTGAAATATGTATCATCAAAATACATGTCCTTAAGGTGTTCAAACCCCAATGTTTTCACCTGAAATTCCTGTAGAATCAAACATCTCCTGCTTAATGCATCAACAAATTTTTTAACATTCCCAACAATATGTTTTATGACAAAAGTAAAAATTTTCATAAATTCAACCCATTTTGCATGCCTCTAATTCAATTTTTCCTGCCTAGTTATGAATTGTAAAGACTGGTTATCGCTATACAAGACAAATTATTGTGGGACAAGGTAATGTATCCACTTCTTCAAGGATTTAATTATTGCATAAAACTCCTTATCATGCGTGGAGTATTTTCTCTTAGTCACATTTAGCTTCTCACTGAAATAGGCAATAGGTCTATTATCCAGGCCAAAAACTACTCCAATTGCAACTCCACTTGCATCACATCTCACCTAAAATGTCTTTTCAAAATTCAGCAAGACCATAATTGGTCATTCTATTATTTTCTCCTTCAGTATATTGAAGCTCCTCTCGGCCTCCTCTATCCATTTAAAGGGTTTGTGCATCTTCTTCACTGTATCCATCATTGGCACACAAATTCCACAAAAGCATCTGATGAACTTCCTATAAAATCTTGTTAATCCATGGAAGCTCCTTACTTCAAATATACTCCTTGGTGATGGCCATTCTTTGATCGCTTTCACCTTCTCTGGATCCATATTCAATTCATTAGAAGAGATCACAAAACCCAACTAAATGAGTTGTGTCTTCATAAAAGAGGACTTCTTCAGATTTACCAATAGATTCTCCTCTTGTCGACTTCTCATCACTAGTGTTAGGTGCCTTAAATGTTCCTCTTTAGTCCTGCTAAATATCAATATATCATCCAGATATACAACCACAAACTTGCCAATGAAATCTTTCAATATTTCATTCATCATCCTCATAAAAGTACTCAGGCCATCTGTTAAGCCAAATGGAATAACAAGCCACTCATACAAACCTTCATTTGTCTTAAAGTTTGTCTTCCACTCATCACCTTGTGATATCTACTTTTCAAATCTATCTTAGAAAAGAAATTTGATCCACTTAAATAGTCCATTAAATTGCCCATTCTTGGTAAAGGAAATTTATACCCGATGGTGATCTTGTTAATGGTTCTCTAGTTTGTACATATTCTCCATCCTCCATCCTTATTTGAACTCAACATAGTTGGTACTACGCATGGACTCAATATCTCTCTGAGCAAACCCTTGTCTAACAGTTCTTGGATTTGGTTCTTCACTTCCTCATTCTTTCGAGGTGTCAATCTGTATGTTTCTTTGCTCGGCAGGCTTGCTCCTGGTATCAATTCGATATGGTGAATGATACTTATAATAGGTGGAAATGAGTTTGGCAGCTCATCCACCACTATGTCAACAAAATTATCCAACAATTCTTGAACTTCTTCAGGAAAATCATCCATTGAAGTACTTGTAAGGATAACTTTGGGTTTCCTCACCGCAACAAACTGCATCTCTTTTTCTTCCTTGACTTCTTTTAGGAGTTCCTTCCCACTCATGATAAGTATGCTTGTGTTGGCTTCCTCTTTTTATTTCTTCTCCTCTATTGGTAGCAACATGTGTGTTCTACCATTCTTCTCCAAGGTGTAAGTATTCCTCCTCCCATCATGAATGACATTCTTGTCAAACTTCCATGGTCTTCCCAACAAAATATGGCATACATCCATGGGAATTACATCACACATAATTTCATCTCTATATCCTCCTATCTTACATTCAACCAAACATTGTTTAGTGACCATTACCTGGTGTCCTTTATGCAACCATGAGACTTTGTATGGGTTTGTATGTGCAGTTGTCTCCAATTCCAATTTCTCCACCATCTCTAAGGATACTAAGTTATCAGTGGTCCCACTATCAATTATCACCTTGCATACTATGTCTTTAGTCTTGCAAGCTGTTCTGAAGAGACTATTCCTCTGCACTAGCCTTTCAACTTCTGCCTTTGGTTTTAAGAGAAACTTCCTCAACATCAGGGATCTTCCATCTTCTTCTCCTTCTGCTTCAACATCTCTTCTTCATGCTTCTGAAATGTGAGCTTCACATCCTCCTTTTTTCTTTTTCTAGGGGAATTCCCAAGACATGTGTCATCCTATACTTCCTCTTTCATAGGCATAACATCTTACATCTCCTCCTCCTCTTCTTCCTCTTCCTCTAGAAGAAATTCTTCCACCACCCTGTCTTCCTCGAGAATTTTCTCCTCTTTCTGAGTGGTTGTGTGGTTTTTCAGCCTTGTCCTTACAATTATGTGCCTTTTCATGGTAACTCCCTTACCTCTAGTTGGGGTTGGGCTTTTACCTCTTTCTCATTGGCTTTGTTTTCTGGCCAAATTCTCCTCTGCCTTCAGTGAAAACTGATAAACATCCTCCACTGTCCTTACTAACATCATGCTGAGATCATCCTGGATTTCATATCTCAGGCCATTTATATCTTTGGTAACTTTTTCCTCATCTCTCTCCCTTTGTCCAGTTATGATGCTCAGCATATAGAATTCCTCTATGTACTCCTTAACTATCATCCCTTTTTGTCTCAGGTTCTACATCTTCCTGAACAGATTGATCTGATAATCTTTGGGCATGAACTTATCCTTTATATTGTCTACCATTCTATCCCAACCCTTTATATTTTGCTTGCCTTTGCTTCTCCTTACAACCTGCATTTCATCCCACCACAGTGTTGCATGTCCTTTTAGCCTGGTGACAACTTGTTTCACCTTTCTCTCTTCATCGACATATTCATAGTCAAAAATTTTGTCCATGGATCTTATCCAATCCAATAGCTCTTCATCATCTAAATTGCCTTCATACATTGAGACCTCTGTCTTGGTTCTAACTCCCAATCTAACAATTGCTCTGAGCAAGCGTTCTTCGACAACATCCTCTCTTGCAACTTCTTTGACTTCTACTGCTTCACTCTCTACATTGTTGATGTCTCCAGTATCAGGTGCTCATCTCTGCGTTGCCTCCATCACTTCTAATCTTGCACGAAGTTCTTGCATCTCCCTTTCTACAACTCGATTGGATTAAGGTGCTTCTACTTGTCTTCTTGGTGGCATTGTGTTGAATTTCCATCACACACAGAGTACAACTTCGAGTTCTTATGTATCCTATTCTTTTTCTGTTGTCTGCAAGAAAAACACTCGCTCTGATACCACTTGATGCATACCCCTCTTCTCTGATAAGGGTTGTGCGACCTCCCGGTCTAGGATCGATCAAGAAACTGAGTCTAATTGACTCTTCAGGTCTCTTCTAGACCCTAAACCCACCTACACAGGTCCTTTCTCCAAATGTGTAGGTCGTATGAGACCCACAAGTTCTTTCCTGAGCACTGCCCAACTTCCATGCAAACTAGGCAGTAGCTCCTCCCAGCTAAATTCTTTCTCTCCTGTGACCACCTTCTTCACCAATAGTCGCTTCATGAATTTGTGTGTTGGGTGTTTTCACTTGTGTCAACCCCAACTCTCCGACTCTCTAAATGTCGATATTTCAGAGTGCCAAATCAATGGGTCATAATCCCCGTGATCCAAGTGTTGGATCATGTTGTCATTGATGTCGGTGGCTTGATTGATTGACGTCAAGTGATTTATTGATGTCAAAGGATTGATTGATTGATGATTGATTTAATGTAATATGTATTGTCCTTGATGAGAATGCATATATGAAGATGGATCAATGAGTTTTCATTGATGCAATGAAAATGGATCAATGAGTTGTCATTGATACATGATGAAGATGGATTGATGTGGTCTCATTGGTATATGATGCATTGTTGGAAAAATGTATAGATGACTCATTATTGTCTTATCATGATTGATAAGGTGCACAAATGGATGAACTCCAAAGTGGTCCCCTTATGGTGAAATCCCTCATGGGAAGATGCTTTGGGGATTGAGTTATCCTACAATAATGGTTGGAGGACCCATGATTGTATGTGAAATAATGAGATGAATATCAATAAATTTGTTGGTGAAACTATCCTATATGGATACTTCATGTCATACCATTTCCGGTGGTATGTGGAACGTCATATAAATCATCACGATTTGAGAGTTATGGCCATATGAAGTTGGAGGACCCTCACATGTTGGCTTGAAGTCCACAAGGTTAAAGAAGTCAAAGTGCTTGAAAAGAAGAAATCATTATTTAAATGATAAAGTAAAGTGACAAAGTCAAGGTGTATTATTTAAATAATAAAGAGAAGTGACAAAATCAAGAAGGAATATTTAAATGATAAAGTATTGGAGAACATTCTATTTATGGAAAGTGGTTAACCTAAAATAAGGAAAATAGGTTAAGTAACCTAGAAATGGGTTAAGTGACCTAAAGGATGAAAGTATAAATATGATATCCTTGGTCTCTTGTAACACATCCCTTGTGTGGATCAATGGAGAGCTTATTGTGATATTATCTTTTGGATTATTGATGGAAAGCTTCTTGTGAGAGCATATTTGGTGTGGATCTCTTGAGGATGATTGAAGATCTGTTTTGAGAAAGAGAGAGTGAAGCAGATCTCATGGACACATCAAAGTTTCGGAAATATTAGATATCTTGATGGAAAAAGTCTCAGATCTTCAGAAACCCTAACTTGTGAGGTGTACATGGGCTATAATGGGCAAGAGCGCATACATACGCGGGATGTATGAGGACATGGTGCGTAAAGTGGATAAAATCATGAAGATTGGTTGTTGAATACTGAAGCAGGTTCCAGATCTGCATTCGATGAGCTCAGATCTATCACTGAGACATTGGTATGGTTACATTATTGTCTTGATGGATAATATTGCTTGTTGTGTTGTGAATGTTTAGGGCATTCTGGGTATGGCTGTTGTGATGTGGTTTATGTTGGTTGATGGAGTGAGATGTACTCTTTCGATTCAATTGTGATATGATTATTGTGGTATAATAGTTACTTATACATGATTGAGTAGCATTCATATTGTTTGGTTGTGGAGCATGAGTAAGCTATTGGAGAGCTTGGATGTGTTGTGATTGGCTGGTGGTCAGTTTGGATAGTGAGAAATAAAAGAGAATGATAAATTGGTTGCAGAGGATCTGAGTTAATCTTGAAGGATAAACCCTAATATCTCAGAAGGTATACGCAGGTTGTTGTATACACTGGTTGCATACATATGTGGGTTGTAGTGAGCTAGGGCACGTACACACATGGGTTGCACTACTGACAGGTCACATACCTGTTACATATTGATATATGTTGAGGATTGTTGTCTCATCTTAGTTGGTGTTGAGTGTGTAAGATGAGTCTTGCATGATAGAGCTGGTGCTCTTGTAGAGTTGTACTCTATTCAGTTGTTGTTGAAAAACCCCAAGGATTGTAGTCTATAATAAAAAGAAAATTGTGCATACATCTTGTCTTGTTTGTCTTCCTTGTGGTGATGACTTGTTGATGATATATTATCGATATATGTTGTTGATATGTGTTCACATATAACTAGTTATAAATGACAGCAATGAGTAATGAGTAAAATGTTGAATGCTAACTAATGAGTTTTGTGTAAGAGGGAAGTTTTGAGAAAAAGATCCCCGCTAACTAATGAGTTTTCAGGTAAGAGGGAAGTTTTGAGAAAAGATCCCCACACTATTCACACCCCCCCTTCTAACTGTGGTAGGTGTGTCCAACACCAACGGTCCAGATCCTCATTATTTCTTGAAGAGAAATTCCTCTTGCCCTCCTAGCATCCTCCTTCTCTGGTTCTTTGACTTCTTACAAAGTCCCTTTAACACTTAGTCGAATCTATTATTTGTGCACTCCTTGTATCAGATCTTTACACAAGGTTCAAATTCTTGTAGACAATTGTGCAATCCTTGCACTAGTCTCTTTACACTCCTTGCAAAGGGAAGTTTCATGTTATCTCTTATGAACTTCGGAATTGAAACAGATGTCGTCAACGCACTCCTTGCGTTCCATGTGAACAACTTGCACCACTCAATAGAAGAGAAACAATTGAAACTTATCTTAACATTCATAGTTCCATCTATTCGTAACAGAATTTGTTCATTCATTCATGAAAGAACAATAGCAAGGAATTGCAAACAATGTCCACAACATACATTGGATCAATTTTTCCTCTATTATATTCAATGTGAAAAAAATGGCTACAACTGAGATCAGAAACAACAACTGAAAAACTCAGAAATCCCCTACAAACTTGTAGCTATCTAACTTGCAACTATCTACCCTGCATCCATCCTCATTTGGGCATACAAAACCTCTATTTATCTCATAGGGCTCCTAGGATTTCCCCTGGCTACTTGTCTACATCACAACCTATCCTATGGCTATTTCAGTGCAGTCGAATTCTAGACCCAGAATGGAACTTACCACTTTGCTCATGATTACTCAAGCGTGCCCCAAAATATTTTTCTGGCTCTGAGTTAAGAAGGACTTCAAAATATCTGTCGTATCTACCAACATTGAGCTCCCGTATAGATTCTGAGACGCTAATAGGTCCTACTCTGCACGCATGCCAGCGATGCTCTTGCATCATTGATACAAACTATTTTCACCTATGTACTTATTCTAATTATATTAATAGAAATACTCTTTTCTCATCCAATTATATGTTGCATATGTTTATATTATTTTCCATCAGCAAATTTGCTATAAATGTTGATGCATTATGCTAGTTTATATGATGACATTTAATACATTTTCCATATTCTTGTGTATCTTCGATGTTGAGGACAAGTTGTAAGTGTCAAGCATTGGATTGTGAGCTCAATGGTCGTCTTCTATGAATGTCTAGAAGAGGTAGGATTCTAGCCTTTCTTTCATTGACATTTTCGTAAATCTAGCATATTTGATATTTGAGTTGATTTCTTGGTGTTGTTCTATCTATTGTGGTCCTATCACAATCCATAGAGATTTATTCCTCATAACACTGGGTACATTATAGATTTATAATTTTTCAGGTCTAATGTTATTGGAATTCACCTAAGGCCAAAATTGAATTTTTTGATCAATGAAATTGGATAGACAACTTTTTGAGAGATGAAAGCTTGAATTTTTGGGTGTTATTGACGAAATTGTTCATGTGCACAACTATCTTTTCAAAATAATTAATGTTGCTTTAATATTTTTTAAATATGAAAGTCATCATAGCCTCAAAATTATGAGGTCAAGTGTTAGTGCATATTTTGAGGGTCTTAAAATAATCAAACAATTTTTACTTTTTTTGTAAATTATAGGTATTATTTTATACTAATGCAACATATAATTTTTTTTAAATGAGTAAGCAATAAAAAGTTATAGAAGGAATGAAAAGCATCTATATTTTAAAATTATGATATATTCCAAGACAAAAATAAATTAAAAATAACAAACAATCTTATTTAGAAAAGTAAATCATATATTTGGAGTCTACATAATTAGAACCATGTGTGGGTAGTTTCATTAATGATGGATTTGTGTAGCCTATTTAAAAATAATGTAAAAACTAAAGATGTTGAGAGAAATTTGGAAAAAATGGAGGTTTTGTATTTTTTGTCATCTGAACCACCACGATCATCATACCAAACCAATATCTAAAGCATCCAAGTTAGAAAACATATGATTTGGTATTTTCAATCATGTCAAAAGAAAATTTGAAATTGAGGAATGTGTACATGTGTTCTAAAGTTCATGTGCTTATTATAAAATGCATGTGCATTTGTACAACACACACATTGTGAAATCCCTGAAAAAAAATAAAGTATTTTGAAATTTAAATTTGTTGGAAATTTATTTCGTTTTTAGTAAATTCGAAATTGGAAAATTTTTGCCATTTATGGCAATTCCGAATTTTGAATTTGATAATTGTAATTAATTATTATGATAGTTGGGCAGAGACCTGATTTGACTATTTGACTATGACACTTGTATGAAAACATAATATCTTATATTGATTGGAGGAGGACAAATGGAACAACCATGTTAAATTTAGTTGACCATGACTCCATGAGTGGGGAACATGTTGGAACTACCCCTAGGCTCATTATTACAAGTGGAAAATCAGTGATTTGGCCATTGGTAGCCCCTGAAAATTAGGGAATTAGGAAGCTGCGAAAATTCCCAAGGGAGGGAAAAAGACCTGGGAAAAATTGATAAATAACATATCTGAGGAGGCAGGATGCTGCCAAGTATGCTGGGAAAAAGAGACTATTGATTTTTCTTTGCTATTATGAACACTACTGAGTAAGTGTGAGGCAAGAGTAAAACTACTAGAATTGAAGACATTGATGAGGAGGAGTCCTCTAAGTAATCCCTCATGGATTCATGATCAGGCTAGGGGGTGAATCGGGCAAGTAATTTTAGCCGCCTATTCTATGGTTGGGAGGAACGTGGTTGTTCCCTTTGCCTTCCCTCAAAATGGTTTAGATATGTTGATCTACTCCTTCTCTATTTTAAATAATCATTTATACTAATGAAATGTATATGTTAATTCTGCATTGAAGTACTTCTATGGGAGGAATCTGTCATACCTTAGCCCATTTCTGTAATATGAAAAACTATAGGAACATAGTAGGAATTATCTATTATAGGAACAATGCTAATACTATAACGAATGGACTGATAAAAACGACGGAGGATATTCATCCGTGATAGAGGTAGAATAGAAATAACAAATTATATTACAAGACAGTGTGTATAGGGCATGACAAGAATGTAAATTATTGTATATGAAAGTATTAAACTAATCAAGCAGATTTTAGTACAAATTTTCTAAGAGTTTTTCTTGCCATGAGATCATACACCTTTAAGTATTCAAAATTATGTAGTTAGATTATTGTTTAATGGGATAAACCATAGAGAACAAAAAGGGATCCTCCGAGTTAACTATGCTTTGAAGTGTAAACTAATGGTGTGTATGAATGAAACCCAAGTTAGGTAGATATACCTGTGTGTTTATATTTTTGTAGGTAAAGATGCAGGACAGTAGCAATTAACCGAGTTTTCCATTTATGTACATATTAAACCAAAATGAAGACGAAACTATACCTATGACAATGAATCATTATATATATATATAGAGAGAGAGAGAGAGAGAGCTATATATATATATATATATATATATATACGTAATTAGGTGGAAATACGTACAGATGTTAATGGAAAGTTAAAGCAAGTTCCCTATAGTAAGAATGATAATATACACCTATATATGCACACATAGCAGACAATTAATATACTAACTGTTCTAGCAGTCATGTAGATCCAACCTTTCAATTAAAAGCATAATTAAATAACCTCATTAGGAAGTGCTTGGAATTAATTAACAGAGATGTACCTATAAATTAAATGTGCAGAACTGATTACTTCGACAATCTCAAACTCCTTTTTTAAAATTTCCTCTGTATAGGTTCCCTTAGTTGATGATAATGACCTAAGAATTGTTGATGAATAAATAGGAACGAAATGACCAAATATTTGTATATTTCTGTAATAAGCTATAAAAAGTAATAACATTACTAAAGTATCGATGCATGACAAGGATACACATTCAATAGGATTATGTATATACATTTGTATGAATATTACTTGATACCTATACAACAATTTAATATTCTAGAGTTATTTTCATTGATATGTGATTTAAAAAGGATGTGGGCCTTTGGAAATATATAATTCCATGCAATGCGTAAAAGTTCAGACTGTATGGACAACAATTACTGAAATACAGTAGAGGACAACATTCTAACTAAACCTTAGTGAAATTTCTAGAATTCATAATGACAAAAGATAAACAGTATGCAAAATCGAACTAATATCCAAGGAAGGAATCAAGTCAAAATAATTGTCCATGATGATGGTTGAATTCCATTTCAGAATTCATTCAATGATAGATCCATTAATCGACAAGAATGATTGTTTGTATTGCCACCCCGAAAGCTTTTACAGCTCTTAAACTATAACCATATTCTAAATCATGTGACTCAGTGAATCTCTGTCACCACGATGCTAATCCTTGTTTTAGAATCGTATCAATTCATAGAAAAACTAGGGCACGCATTGGAGAGAAACGAATTGAAACCTGAGTACCTTGTACACCTTTGATGAGCACTGGCATCCGGAGTTGTACATAATTGAAGTCCCTACAAGGAAATTTCAAATTCACTTTAGCATTTTAGAATAGAAATAAAATGGTTGAAGTTTCCAACAGAATAGAAAGAGTTCGAGTTATAATCGTACTTAACTCATTATTGAAGACGAGGTTTCCTTTCCCTTATCGCGTTTTGGCTTGATAGAGGTCCCTGGCCGAGGGAGAATGGTCCCAGGTTCTCCTGACGGGTACCCTCTCAATAATAGGGTCCCATCATTAGTGTTTATAACAAGGGCGGATAAATCCATTTTCTATAAAATTAAATAACATAAACAATACTAACACTTAATTCATGAATTTCACAAGATGACTCATGCGAACAGGTCAAAGGCATCCTCAATCCAAGAAGTTAAAAAAAAAAAAAGAATAAACCCCAATACAATATGTCATGGGCATTTTTCTAACAGAACTACCCGAAAACCCCTTGAAGTTGTAAATTTTAATTGTGTAGGGTTGAAATGCGTAGCCATCAAGGAAACCTTTTATCTGTAAGGTCTATAAGAGAGTCTCTTGGAAATTTAGAAATGGATCCATGCTTACAAACAGAAAAAAAGAGAAAAGGGAAAATGCAACATAAATCATAATTACACAGCAGGAAACATTTCATCTTCATATTAAAACCCTGCGTGGCTTCACATCAGTGCAACACTAGGCCTCGAAACATATCAATGGAAAAATTATAGAGCCTGTAACGAAATGGCAAACCCTGAGAGTCAAGTTTTTACAAGGAGGTGTGAATCCTTCGGTAATCAAGGAAACAAGGAGGCAGAATGCTAAATCCCTTTCAGCAGACATTGAGGACAAATAAACAGAGAAATCTAATTATGGTAGCAGAACCATACAGAAAATTCACGAGGAATAGTCTTGAAGGAGAAGATTCAAACGACACTCATAACAAGATCCTTAAAGGGGAAGATTCAATTTACAAGTCAATACGAGGATTCTTACACCGTGATGGAAAAACAAAGTTCTCATTTAAATGACCAAGAACACAAGGGGTATCGCAAAACATACCAGTTAGGCGAATAGAACTGACTATTCCATCGGGTAACATCCTCCATTTTGACAACCTTTCCTGTTGAAAAATGTTAATATGCAGAGCCGTTTCTGGAAGATTTCACATTGACAATAGAAACACTTGGAACCCTAAAAGAATCTCTGCTACACCGATTAATTGTTGAAGGTACGAATGATGGTCTTTCCATGTGATGGAGAGGATGTGTCGTGACTAGGTTAAAGGAGCAATCAGGTGAAACCATTGGAATTCAAGTACACAAAATATCCATTAATTCTCAAGTGCAGATCTCTAACTGTTCTGACAAATAAAACACTCCTTCCCTACCGAGAAATTGGTGATATTAATGAGAGTCCCGTCGTGATTCTACTAGTGGAATACGTCCCCTCCATCCATTCATTGGAGTTAATTATCATTCATTTGAGATTTCACTTAAGACATCATTTAGTTAAGAGCAAGTTATATGAGGGTCTTAATTGGTAATTAATATCCAAAATTTTGTGTATTTGGAAACTGACAGGACACTAACCATGACTACTCATAAATAAATCTATTTTTAATGAGTCAAACCATACCAAATGATGCCAAGCATCTTAGGTTTAAACCTTGTATATTCTCACAAGGGATATGTCTCCAACCCATTTACTTTTTATATAGTGTATGAAATTTATTTCAAAGTCAAATAAATAGTAATGCACACAAGCATAGGAACTCATGTCCCAAGGAGAGGGATGGGCTATAAGACCTAAGTCTAGATACTGCCTATATATATATAAGTATGTTGGGAGTCATTTGAGAGTGAAGGAGAGTGATAGAACTATGGAAAATTTTATCCACATAAGCTTTTATGTTCAAAGTAAACTAGACTGGTGTAATAATGTCATTGTGGACATAAATGAATCTTACCTTATCTTAAATTCTAAACTTAAAATGAAATTGAAATATATCATGGAATTTATTTTTTGATGGTGAATTTGAGGTTCATTACATATGGTATCAGAGAAAAAGTTACAACATTGGGCCTGAACAAGGCCACATTAGTTGCTTAGTATATATTCTAATTTACATAAACCTAATAAATCTTATGGTTACAAACATAAAGCCCTTTCTATTTTGTGTAAATTATGGCAGCTTAGGAGGGTGCATAAATCAATATGGAAGGAAATCCACAGCAAGGACCTCCTGGAGATCTGAGGCATAATAGTGATGGAAGCTCACCCATGGAGGTGTTGGAAACAATGAGGAATCTTATTGTTGAACTGCAGGTTTTCAAGGCCGACAATGAAAAATTGAAGAAAGCATAGCAGGAACAACAAGAGATAAATAAAGTCTTGTTGTGTAGTATAGTAACCAATAAAATCCCAAAAGATGATAACCATGATGAAGAGGTCAGCAAAAGGGCCTCCAAGAATTCTGGTCCGGAAACAGAAAAAGGAGACAATTTGTCTGAAGGGACACCTTCAGATGAAGACAAAACTAAACCAGAAAGAAAAAGAAAACAAGTAGACCACCTTGAAGGAGAATTTAAAAATATTAAACCAACTACCTTTGATGGAGAATCCAGGACAAGAGAAGAAGATGATGCATGGTTGATGGACATAAAAAAATACTTCCAGATCTACAACTATTCCAACAACATGAAGGTCAGAATGGCCATCTACAATCTGAAGGGGAAGGCGAACATTTGGTGGTAGGACCTGAAATTGGCCAAGGGCCTAAAGGAGAAACAGTTATAATGGTCTAACTTTAAGAAGTATTTCAAGAAACAATACCTTTCTGAAAGCTATTATGAAAGGAAGACGAAAGAATTTTATGAGTTATTACTCAGACAGATGACGATGGAGGACCTTATAAATAAATTTCTAGAACTACTAAGATTCGTACTGTACATCCAGGAGGATAAGGTAACAATCCAACAATTCTTAAGTTGTTTACCACAGTCCTACAAGGACAAAATTGAGTTTGACAACCTGAAATCCTTCAATGAGGTATTCAGGAAAGAACGAATGTGCTATGACTAGTATAAACAATGGGTAGACTTTCCCAAGGCCTGGAAGGATAAGAAGGAAGATCGAATGAACCAAAGGAAGAAGGGATACCATCCATCTCCTTATTGGAATGCAGCAAAAAGTTTCACAAGAAAGGATTTTCACTCCAATCATCTGAATGCACAAGGTAGTGGTAAATCGGTAAACCTGGGAACAAAGAAGTTTGGGGATAGCTCCCGCAAGCCATTAAATTGTTGGGAATGTGGAGAGCCTCATCTAAGGAGGAATTGTCCATGTTTAATTTCAGCAAACAGAATTGTTGTTCATAATTTGCAGGAATCCTTGATAGTGGGAGACATGGGCAGAAGCCTACATCGGATAAATGCAGCCATAGATGGTCGACAAGCTAACCACTAGTCCTCGATGGTAGAAATTGAAGGTAAAATCAATGACACTCAAATTTATGTTTTAATTGACCTTGGAGCTACGTTGAGTTATATTACTCCTCATATAGTAGAGTCAAATAAAATTAAGAAATTGAAGCACACAAAATCATGGCTTGTACAACTAGCAACAGGTACTAAAAGGAAAGTAGTTGACTTTATTTTTGATTTTAAGTTCAACTTAGATGGTCAAAATATAAGGACCAATCTGAACATCCTACCACTAGGATCTTATGATATGATTATCGGGATGGATTGGTTGGAACAACACAAAGCAGTACTAGACTATTATACAAATATACTTAGCTATAAAGATGAATTTGGCACTGTTAGAACAACCTAGGGCATACCAAAATCTATATCAGTCAGACAAGTTTCAGCGATGCAAATCAAGAAATGTATTAGAAAGGGATGTCAAGTTTATGCCATCGAAGTGACAAATCTATTAGAAAAACAAGATGAGCCAAAATTAGAAGACTTTGTTGTCCTATGTGAATTCAGAGACATGTTTGTGGATGAAGTATCAGAATTACCTCCTAGAAGAGAAATAGACTTCTCCATAGACCTACTACCTGGTTCATCCCCTATCTCAAAATCACCCTACCGAATGAGTCTACCAGAATTGACAGAATTAAAAATACAATTACAGGAATTGTTGGACAAAGAGTATATCAAACCGAGTGTCTCATCATGGGGGGCAGCAGTTCTTTTTGTGAAAAAGAAATATGGTACTCTAAGACTATGTATCGATTATAGACAACTAAACAAACTGACTATTAAGAACAAATACCCCTTACCAAGGATAAATGATATGTTCGATCAACTAGGTGGGGCCAAGATATTTTCAAAGTTGGATTTACGATCCGATTATCATCAAGTTAGGATAAAAGACGAGGACATAAGCAAAACAATGTTTCAAACAATATATGGACATTACGATTTCATAGTCATACCTTTCAGACTCACTAATGCACCAACCACATTTATGTGCCTGATGAACAGTATTTTCAGTCAATAATTAGACAAGTTCGTGGTAGTATTTATCGACATATTCTGGTCTATTAAAAAATAGAGGAGGAACATGATGAACATTTAGGTATAGTTCTGCAAACGTTGAGGAAACACAAACTGTACACCAAATTTGACAAGTGTGACTTCTACCAAAAAGAAATACAATATCTAGGACATGTAATTTCAGCAGAAGGCACTATCATAGACCCGAAGAAGAAAAAATCCATTATGGAATGGTCGGTACCTAAGGATGTAATAGATATTCGGTCATTCATGGGGATCACCAGATATTAACGTAGGTTTATAGAAGGGTTTTCCAAGATAGCCTACCCTATCACATCATTACAAAAGAAAGGGACCAAGTTTAATTGGTCAGAGAAGTGTCAAGACAATTTTAACAAACTAAAGGAGTTATTCATAACTGCACCCATATTGAAGGTAGCAGACCCAGATAAACACTTCCCCATATGTGTTGATGCAAGTAAAGAAGGACTAGGGGGTGTCCTAACTCAGGATGGAAACATTATTTGTTATGAGTCCCGAAAATTAAAAGAACACGAGAGAAATTATGTCACTCATGACTTAGAATTGGTAGCAGTAATACACGCCTTAAAAATGTTATGACACTTTATAATGGGTAGAAAATTCCTACTATTGACGGATAATAGCGGGGTGAAATATCTATTTAACCAACCAGATCTTAATGCAAGACAAGCAAGGTGGCTAGTCTTCTTGAGCGAATTTAACTTCAAGGTCAGACATATCAGGGGTAAGGAAAATAAAGTAGCAGACGCTTTAAGCAGAAGAGTCCATGGGTTATTTGAGATAAATATCAACAGGACAGAAAGTGATATGGAGCAAAGAATAAGGATGACAGGTATTAACGATGTAAATTACACTAAGATGATGGCATAATTTCAAAACAGTATCGCAAACTCAAATAAACTAGATCTAAGTATCGACAAGAAGGGACTATTACGATTTAAAAATAGACTTTACATACCAGATTCAACAGAGTTAAAATTAATTGTTTTAGATGAAGTGCATAAGAAACGGTATTCTGGCCATCCAGGTTACCAGAAAACAATAAGAGCACTTAGAAAACTATTTTAATGGCCTAATATGAAGGGAAAAACAACAGAGTACTTGGCTAGGTGCCAAGATTGTCAGCAAGTTAAGGTCGAGCACCAGCACCTAGCCAGCCTATTATAGCCATTACCAGTACTAGAATGGAAATGGGAGACTATATCACTTGACCTTATACCATGTTTGCCTAAAAGTCAGAAACATAATGATTCTATCATGGCTGTAATTGATAAACTCAGTAAGTCTGCACACATTATTCCTATAAATTCTACTTTTAAAGCTATAAACATTGCTAAAATATTCATGAAAGAAATTTTTAGACTACATGGTATTCCTAAAATGGTGGTTTCAGATAGAGACGTAAAATTTGCATCTGTTTTTTGGAAGGAATTGTTTGCAGGGCTAAACACTAACTTGAATTTAAGTATGAGCTATCATCCACAAATGGATGGACAGACCGAAAGGACAAACAATATCATAGAGGATATGTTTCGCATGTACGTACGAACAAAACCGAGCAAGTGGGAAGACTACCTGCACTTGGTAGAATTTGCATATAACAATGGGTACCAAACTTCGGCTACGTTGAGCCCTTTCGAAATATTGTATGGTAGAAAGTGTACGACTCCAATTAGCTGGGATAACCCAGATGAAAGACTCATGGTTGGACCATAGATGCTCCACGAAATGGAGAACATGGTAAGAAAGGTACAACATAACTTGAAAGAAGCACAGGACAGACAAAAGAGCTATGCAAATCAGTGGGAGACCATGTTTATTTGAAGGTCAAATCCCGAAAGAGATCGTTGAAGTTAGGGAATTGTGCCAAGATGACACCCAGGTTTTGTGGGCCCTTTGAGATACTAGCTCGAATTGGACTCGTAGCATATCAACTTGCAATTCCAGCTAATCTAAGAATTCATAATGTATTTAACGTTTCTTTGTTGAAAAAGTATATTCATGACCCTACTCATTTGATTGATTGATACTTGGTGCAGGTGGAACCCAAAGGCGAGTTTTATGTGGAACCCCTGCGTATTCTGGATAGGAGAGAAATAGAATTTCAGAACAGAGTCGTTGCTCAGGTAAAGGTACAATGGAAGCACCTTAGTCCCGAGGAGACCACTTGGGAATTAGAGGGAGATTTGCGGAAATCTCATCCAATCCTGTTCCAAGAAAGGAACGAACACTGAGGACAATGTTTTACTGAAGGGGGAAAGGATGTGACATCCCCAAAAAAAAATAAAGTATTTTGAAATTTAAATTTGTTAGAAATTTATTCTGTTTTTAGTAAATTCGAAATTGGAATTTTTTTTCCATTTATGGCAATTCTGAATTTCGAATTTGATAATTGTAATTAATTATTATGACTGTTGTGAAGAGACCTGATTTGATTATTTGACTATGACACTTGTATGAAAACAAAATATTTTATATTGATTGTAGGAGGACAAATGGAACAACCATGTTAAATTTAGTTGACCATGACTCCATGAGTGGGGAACATGTTGGAACTACCCCTAGGCTGATTATTACAAGTGGAAAAATAGTGATTTGGCCATTGGCAGCCCCTAAAAATTAGGGATTTAGGAAGCTGTGAAAATTCCCAAGGCAGGGAAAAAGACCTGGGAAAAATTGATAAATAACATATGTGAGGAGGCAGGATGCTACCAAGTATGCTGGGGAAAAGAGACTATTGAATTTTCTTTGTTGTTATGAACACTATTGAGTAAGTGTGAGGCAAGAGGAAAATTGTTGGAATTGAATACATTGTTGAGGAGGAGTCTTATAAGTTCTCCCTCATGGATTCATGATCAGGCTAAGGGGTGAATCGGGCAAGTAATTTTGGCTACCTATTCTATGGTTGGGAGGAATGTGGTTGTTTCTTTTGGCTTCCCGCAAACTGGTTTAGATATGTTGATATACTCCTTCTCTATTTTAAATAATCATTTATACTGATGAAATGTATATGTTAATTCTGTATCGAAGTAATTCTATGGGAGAAATATGTCATACCTTAGCCCATTTCTATAATATTAAAAACTATAGGAACATAGTAGGAAATATCTGTTATAGGAAAAATGCCAATACTATAATGAATGGACTGATAAAAACGATGGAGGATATTCATCCATGATAGAGGTAGAATAGAAATAACAGATTATATTAGAAGCCACTGTGTATAGGGCATGACAAGAACATAAATTATTGTATATTAAAGTATTAAACTAATCAAACAGATTTTAGCACGAATTTTCTAAGAGTTCTGCTTGCCATGAGATCATACACCCTTAAGTATTTGAAATTATGTAGTTAGACTATTGTTTAATGGGATAAACCGTAGAGAAAAAAAAGGGATCCTCCGAGTTAACTATGCTTTGATGTGTAAACTAATGGTGTGTATGAATGAAACCCAAGTTAGGTAGACATACTTGTGTGTTTATATTTCTGTAGGTAAAGATGCAAGACCGTAGCAATTAATTGAGTTTTCCATTTATGTACATATTAAACTAGAATCAAGATGAAACTATACCTATGACAGTGAATCATTATATATAGAGAGAGAGAGCTATAGGTATATATGTAATTAGGTGGAAATAAGTATAGATGTTAATGGAAAGTTAAAGTGAGTTCCCTACAGTAAGAATGATAATATACACCTATATACGCACACATAGCAGATAGTTAATATAACAATTGTTCTAGCAGTCATGTAGATCCAACCTTGTAGTTAAAAGCATAATTAAATCACCTCATTAGGAAGCGCTTGGAATTAATTAACCGAGATGTACCTATAAATTAAATGTGCAGAACTGATTACTTTGACAATCTCAAACTCCTTTTTTAAAATTTCCTCTGTATAGGTTCCCTTAGCTGATGATAATGACCTAAGAAATGCCGATGAATAAACAAGAACAAAATGACTAAATATTTGTATATTTCTGTAATAAGCTAAACAAAGTAATAACATTACTAAAGTATCGATGCATGACAAGGATACACATTCAATAGGATTATATATATACATTTGTATGAATATTACTTGATACCTATACAACAATTTAATATTCTAGAGTTCTTTTCATTCAGAGGTGATTTAAAAAGGATGTGGGACTTTGGAAATATATAATTCCATGCAATGCATAAAAGTTCATATTGTATGGACAACAATTACTGAAATACAGTAGAGGACAACATTCTAACTAAACCTTAGTGAAATTTTTGAAATTCATAACGACAAAAGATAAACAGTATGAAAAATCGAAACTAATATCCAAGGAAGGAATCAAGTCAAAATAATTGTCCATGAAGATGGTTGAATTCCATTTTAGAATTCATTCAATTGCAGATCCATTAATCCGCAAGAATGACTATTTGTATTTCCACCCCAAAAGATTTTATAGCTCTTAAACTATAACCATATTCTAAATCATGTGACTCAGTGAGATCTCTGTCACCATGATGCTAATCCTTGGTTTAGAATCATATCAATTCATAGAAAAACTAGGGCACACATTGGAGAGCAACAAATTGAAACCTGAGTACCTTCTATGCCTTTGATGAGCACCGACATCTAGATTTGTACATAATTGAAGTCCCTGCAAGGAAATTTCAAATTTACTTTAACATTTTAGAACATAAATAAAATGGTTGAAGTTTCCAACATAATAGAAAGAGTTTGAGTTATAATGGTACTTACCTGATGATTGAAGACAAGGTTTCCTTTCCCTTATCGTGTTTTGGCTTGATAGAGGTCCCTAGCCGAGGGGAGAATGGTCCCAGGTTCTCCTGATGGGTACCCTCACAATAATAGGGTCCCATCATTATCATTTATACCAGGGGTGGATAAATCCATTTTCTATGAAATGAAATAATATAAACAATACTAACACTTAATTCACAAATTTCACAAGACAGGCCGTGTGAACAAGCCGAAGGCATCCTCAATCCAAGAAGTTGCAAAAAAAGAAAGAATAAACCCCAATATGATATGTCGTGGGCATTTTTATAACATAACTACCCAAAAACCCCCTGAAGTTGTAAATTTTAATTCTGTAGGGTTGAAATGCATAGCCATCAGGGAAACATTTTATCTGTATGGTCTAGAACAGAGTCTCTTGGAAATTTAGAAATGGATCCATGCTTACAAACATAAAAAGAGAGAAAAGGGAAAATGCAACATAAATCGTAATTACACAGCAGGAAACATTTCATATTCATATTAAAACCTTGTGTTGCTTCACATCAGTTCAACACCAGGCCTCGAAACATATCAACGGAAAAATTATAGAGGCTGTAACGAAATGGAAAACCTTGAGAGTAAAGTTTTTACAAGGAGGTGCTAATCCTTCGGTAATCGAGGAAAAAAGGAGGCAGAATTTCGAATCCCTTTCAGGAGACATTAATGACAAATAAATAGAGAAATCTAATTCTGGTAGCATAACCATACAGAAAAGTCATGAGGAATAGTCTTGAAGGGGAAGATTCAAATTACAGTCATAACAAGATCTTTAAAGGGGAAGATTCAATTTACAAGTCAATACGAGGGTTCTTACACCGTGATGGAAAACCAAAGTTCTCGTTTAAATGACCAAGAACACAAGGGGTATCGCAAAACATACCAGGGAGGTGAATAGCGCGGACTATTCCATCGCGTAACATCCTCCATTTCATCAGCCTTTCCTGTTGAAAAATGTTAATACACAAAGTCGTTTCTAGAAGATTTCACATTGACAATAGAAACACTTGGAACCCTAAAAGAAGCTCAGCTACACCGATTAATTGTTGAAGGTATGAATGATGGTCTTGCCATGCGATGGGGAGGATGTGTCGTGACTACATTGAAGGAACGGTCAGGTGAAACCATCGGAATTCGAGTACACAAAATATCCATTAATTTTCATGTGCAGAGATTTAACTGTTTTGACAAGTAAACCACTCCTTCCCCACCAAGAAATTGGTGATATTAATGAGTGTCCCATCGTGATACTACTAGTGGAATACGTCCCCTCCATCCATTCATTGGAGTTAATTATCATTCATTTGACATTTCACTTAAGACATCATTTAGTTAAGAGTCGGTTATATGAGGGTCTTAATTGGGAATTAATACCCAAAATTTTGTGTATTTGGAAACTGACAAGACACTAACCATGACTACTCATAAAGAAATCTATTTTTAATGAGTCGAACCATACCAAATGATGCCAAGAATCTTAGGTTTAAACCTTGTATATTCTCACAAGGGATATGTCCTTGACCCCTTTACTTTATATATAGTGTATGAAATTTACTTCAAAGTCAAATAAATAGTAATGCGCGTGAGCATAGAAACTCATGTCCCAAGGAGAGGGATGGGCTATAAGACCTAAGTCTAGATACTGCATATATATATATAAGTATGCTGGGAGTCGTTTGAGAGTGAAGGAGAGTGATAGAATTATGGAAAATTTTATCCACATAAGCTTTTATGTTTGAAGTAAACTAGACTGGTGTAATAATGTCATTGTGGACAGAAATGAATCTTACCTTCTCTGAAATTCTAAACTTAAAGCGAAATTGAAATATATCATGGAATTTTCAATTTTTATGGTGAATTTGAGGTTCATTACACACATGATTTTGTGAATAAAAATTCACAAACTCATACCATTCTTACCTCTTTTCCCAATGCACATAATGTCATAGAAGATACCCCATTATATCCAATTCTTATGATAGATTTGTTCATGGCCATTAAGGTCAACAAGCTTTGTTCAGATCATAAGGCAATCGTTTTCCTCCCCTAACCATGGTAGGGGTCCAGAGACCCATTTTTATTGTGAAAAACATACTAATGGTTCCCATATTTCGATTAGTAGGTATTTTTCATGGACACTAAGAACAAGAAATCTTCATTCATGGATTAAGTTCTTTCATTTCCTCCTTCAACCATGGTATAGGCCCAAAATATAATATTGTTTATGAAAAAATTCCTAGTGGCACGAATATCCCACTTAGAGACCAAATGTCTCTTAGAAAGGATTTGTTTGTTTGTTCAAGTCCTAGTTCATGGTATTTTATTCTCAACGATACTTTTGTTGTGCCTAAGGTCATTTTTTCCCTCCCTTGGCCATGATATAGGACTCAAGACCCATTTTTAATATAAAAAACATACTAATGGTGCTAAAGATCCTCCATTGATGCCAAAGATTGCATATAGAGTTCTTGTGTGGTTTTTCGAGTACTACTACATCAAAATTGATCTTGAGAAGATTAAAATAGTTTCTTTTAACCTTACGTTCCTTCCCTAACCATGTTCAAGGCATCAAGTGCATTACATGATGCAAAACTTCCTAATGGAATTAAGGTCCAACTCAAATTTCTTGAGACACAACTATGGTTCTAAAAACGTGTCAATGGCACCCATATCCCACATAGAGGCCAGAGAGGATTTGTATGGTGGTTTGAGGCCTTTTTGATGGACATTAAGAACAAAAATATATTTTTTAGGCATAAAGCCCTTGTTTTCCTCCCCTAGCAATGTTGAGGGTCATGAGACCCATTCTTATTAAGAAAAACATATTAATGGTGCCCATATTCATAGTCGAAGGCTTTGTTCATGGCCATCTGTTTAGGTCCTAAGTCCCTTGTTTTTATCCCACATCTATGGTATAGGCCTTGACTCCCATATGTGTTGCGAAAAGACTCCTAATGACATTGATATCCCATGTGGAGGCCAAATATCCCCTAGAAAGGATATGTGTGGTTGTTTCAGTCCTGGTTCATGGCCCTTGAGCTTAAAAAGATTAATTTTGGGCCTAAGGTCCTTTTTTCCTCTCTTGGTCATGGTATAGTCACTAAGACCCTTTTTAATTGTGAAAAACATACTAAAGGTGCCAAAGATCCCCCACAATAGCCAAATATTCCCTACATAGTTCTTGTGTGCTTGTTCAAGGACTACTACATGAAGCTTGATCCTAATAAACTTCAAATAGGGACTTATCACCTTATGTTCCTTCCCTAACCATGTTTAATGGATTGAGTGCATTAATGAAAAACTCCTAATAGAATTTGAGTCCAACCTAGAGGCCTCAAGACCCAAATGTGGTGTTCAAAACCTATTAATGGTGCATATATCCCACCCAAAGGTTAGAGATCACTTATAGAGTCTCTCTATGGTGGTTTGATGCCTTATTCATGGCCATTGATCTTAGAAAAACTTTTTTAGGTCCTAAATCCATGGTTTTGCTTCCCCAGAACATGGTAGGAGTTCTGAGATCCATTCTTATTGGGATAAACATACTAATGGTACTCATATCCCTAGTTGAATTTTCTGTTCATATCCATCAAACACAATAAATATTTGTTTAGGGCCTAATGCTCTTATTCCTCACCATCCATGGTATAAGACATGACTCCTAACCATCCAGGGTATAAGACATGACCATCATATATGTTGCAAAAATACTCGACGTAACACCCATATCCCTAACCTGATTCGCTTATGTCAACAAAACAATTAAATTGATAAAATCAATGTCTTGACAAAGACTCCCTTAAACAAATACTTGATTTAATTAAAATTCCTTTCAA
>SNQJ01S0015947.1:200402-233328 GCA_010110895.2 Picea sitchensis | reverse complement strand
CAGACAAATCATTGGGCGGAGGGGGTCCCTTGTCCCACAAAGAAGGGGGTCTCATACACATTTGGTGTTTGGCTTGGTCGTGACCTTAAAAATAGATTATTATTATTATTATTATTATTATTATTATATTAATTAGTATTTTAATTAATGTAAATGTTGGTGTGATACATTTATTAAAATTATAGAGGAAATGATAAATATAATTGTTTTAAGGAAAATTAATAAAAAGATTAAATATTTTTAAAAATTAATATGGGTGATGTCCCTATTTTCCATTTGTACTAGTATTATTGAGAAACATTCTAAGAAACTAAGGTGTGTAATGAACATTTTAAGAACATAAAAAGAGTATTGTAAAATATTATTATCAATATTTTTCAAAATTAATTATAATGGGAAATAACCACTTTATAAAAGTGGTTGATATACAACCATCAAATGATGTCGATCTGATCTATGCATATCAACCACTTTTATAAAGTGGTTGTGCTAATTGACTACCGACATGCCTTGGGGATGACCATTAATGTATTAATACATAATTAATGTAGAAATTAATTATTACATTAATGTAATATATGATAATAATGTATTAATTATGTATTGTATTAATGTATATAAATTAATGGTCTATTAATGTAATGTATTACATTAATGTAATATATAACAACAATGTATAAACTAAAATATTAATTTACATTAGTGTATAATGTAACGTATTAATTGATCAACACATTAATGTATTAATTAATTAATACATTAATATATTTTTATTTTTTTTTGTTAATTTGTGCAGAACCTGTTGGCTACGCGATTAACCTGTGGCTTGAGAAACCGCGACTTAGGGGCATCTAAGCTGTCAAAATCACCCAGGGATCACACCCGGCCTGAGCCACACCAACCCTTAACATGGTTGGATTTTTTGTCCCCGCAGGTTTCGAACCGATGACTTTAACATCACGGAGTGTCTTAACAACACACTCCATCACCGACTGTCCTACACCTCGGGGACAATACATTAATATATTATTAATTAATACATTGCTAAAGAATTGATACACTAATAAAGTAATACATTAAATACATCAATAAATACATTAACACATTAATTTAATGAATACATTACTAAAGTATTAATACACTAATAAAGCAATACTTAATTAAAGTATTAATACATTAATAAATACATTAAATTATTAATACCTTAAATAATATATTATTAAAGTATTAATAAATTTATTGAAAATCACCATGATCATGGTTTCTTATGGTCATAATTACAAATGACGTTAATACATTAATGTATACTGTAATTTATTAATTTAATTAATTAATACACTAATACATTTTTAATAAATACAATACTAAAGTATTAATAAATCAAAACATTAATAAAGTAGTAATACATTATTAAAGTATTAATACTTTATTACATTAATTTAATGTATAAATTAAAGTATCAATTTACATTAATGTATAATGTAACGCATTAATTACTACATTAATAATGTAATGTATTAATTAATTAATGATGATGATGATGATGATGATGATGATGATGATGATGATGATTAACGTCCACTTAGACCGAATTGGTCTATCAGACCTTAAGAGGGTAAGTGATTACTTGCAATTCTTTAGAATTTTGTTTCTGTGCTCGAAAAACATTAAGAGAAGCATTCCAAGATCACCATACTTTTGTTGAGTTAAGAAGTTAGCAAGGTTGGTAGTGCGAAAAATATTTTGAAAATAATATCTAATATGGGTATAGGCTAGACAATCCAAGCGAAGGTGTTTTTAATCTTCAACCTTATTAGTGTCACAAAGGTGACACACTATTTCATCCCATGGTGTTTTAGGAATTGGCGAATGCCCAGTTTCATTATGTAGCTTGTGAGAATTTTTTCTTATCTTAGCAATGCTTTTTTTCTTTACACTCTTCAAAACAGATAGATAATTTTGATTTTCTAGATTAGGGTTGATTACATCCTTATAATACCTTAATTTTTTTTTCCTCTAACACTTTATCACACCACATTTTCTCCTTAAATTTTGATTTGACATTTTTTTTCATAGTATCTTTATTCTGCAAAATGGTGTCTTCCATGATTCCCCAATAGTTTATCGAAGACTGGGTATATGTATGCCATCCTCGCTTGATTTGATGGTGGTTATGACTCGATTTTGAAGAAATTTTAGGAAGTATCTTGTCTTCGATGTTGTTTATTGTGTTCTTATACATTAGGTATCTAGTCATATCCATGATCTCAATGGGAGAGAGGCTTGTTTCTAAGAGGAGGATGGGATAGGGCATACTTTCTTTAATTTTGAGATTATAGGTTATAAAATTATTTTGTATTTTATCTATCTTTCTCCAGTATTCAAGAGAGGTACTATAGCCCCATACTTCACATCCATAAAGAATAACATGTGTAACAAGAGTCTCAAAGAGGAATTTCTCCTTATCCCAACTCCAAAGTTCAGTTGATTTACAATTATTTTCAAGCCCATAATAAGCTTTCCATCCCCCAATAATCGTGTTCTCAATGTTATAATCCCAATTGCGCTTGTGGTGAATATCAATTCCAAGATACTTCTATGAATTCACTTCCTCTAATTTGTTTTTATCATATATGAAGGTATCATAAGGGATCTTATTGGATTCAATAACCATGACCTTATTCTTATCAGTATTAATAGTCATACCCATACTGGAGCAAAAATCCTTGAGGATTCTTAGTTGGTTTTCAAGATCATGGGGAGTCCTTTCCATAAGAATGATATGATCGACATAAAGAGGAAGATTGATGACTATAATAGAGAGAGTAGCGTTGACGGACAAATTTGACATGCCGTCAACTGGAAGAATAGATCTGGTCCAAGGTTGTCTAAATAACCCAAGTCGTTTGTTGTAACCTATTATGATGGGTTTAATGGCTCCGTTAGCCAACTAGGGTCCTAAATATAGAAAAAGTAAAATAAACTAACTAAAGAAAAGATTCTAACAATTGACACAATAATTACAAATATTTATCTAAGAATGTGAATATACAAATGATTATGAACATTTTATATACAGTTTACAAGGTTTGCATGAAATCTTGTGAAAATGATTGTTTGATAAAGTTTTTGAATCAAATATGAACAACACTTTTTGGGGGATTTTTTTTTTAAATATATTAAACAAATAAATACTAAATGAATACAATTGAAATAATGACACAAAAGAAATTAAAGCTAATTAATGTAATCATTGTTTCATTCATAAACAACTTAACTAAATAACACACAGAATAACATGTAGATGATCAACGAAACTGGTATTATCTTTCTGTGTTGTATGAGCTCATGCCTGTATTGTTGTTAAGGGAAACCTATAACATAACAATACTAGCACTTCCAGAATACATTCAAAGAAGTATTTGATATTGGAGTAAATTAATAACAATAGGAAGACAATTAATTAAAAATCATGTGATCTTAAGATAATCAATATTTCAGAACAAAAGAAAACTCAATTCAGAGTATTGATATTATCCATCATTAAACATTAGAAATAAATTCCACAATAATCAAATGATCGATTGATCACACATAAAAAATGGAATAAGAAATTATGGACAACATATAACATTTAACAGTATGAAAACACAATATGATGATAAGCTAAAGCTAAAATCAACCACAATAATATTCTCATAATACAATAGTAATGAAATAATGAAATGGAATAAGTATCACACAGGTATAAAGACAAAGATGAATTACTTTCCCATATTCTTTCTCAAAATCACATGCTCATATTGTAGCTCTAGAAGGATTTTTAAGATAATAAACTCTTAAAGATTGAAAAAATTAATATATAAATGATAGCAATTAAACATGTATTGATAAAATAGACTAAAACTAATTTAAATCAATGCATAATCAATTACTCAAATAATGTGAAGATATTATAATGAAAATAAAACCATCTTACTCAGAGGACAAAAGCCATTAAGCAATCTGGAATTCCATATTCTTCTTTGAAAATAATCGTTCATTCTCCCAAAGATTCCAACCATCCATTACTCCATTTGAAAAGAAAAAAAGATTACGAAATAAATAATATAGAAAAGAGAAAGGATTAAAATCCTCCTCTCAAATTCTTGGATCTCCATGGCTCTGAACTTTCTCATATATTTATGCAATGAATGAATAGTCTGGGGGTCACTATTAATTCTTGCCACCTGAAATTTTCCTCATAAAGAGACATCGATATCTCTCAAATCCTGCATTTTTTTGGGAAACGTTCTACGCCGAAGGTAAATGGGTCAGTTTGGGTTCTGGGTTCTCAACCGTTTCTTTAAATTCCTCATGGTTTGGCTAAAATGATTCCTATAAAATCATCTATCTGATCTTGACGCATTTCCAAATTTTATCTGTTGTTACTCATAAAATTATTTGTAGGAATTCAATATTATTTTTAGATCAATCATCTTGAACGTATTTGGATAATAAAATCAAGCCATGATCAAATCTGTATCATATATTTGATAATAGAAACCTATGAAACAAAAAGAAACCTAAATTAATAACCTAAAAATTGTGAATAAAACAAAATCTAGAACAATAAAATCGAAAAATGAATTTAAACTAACTATAAGTTCTAAACAAACATTGTTTATATTTTCCTTTCAAATATGATCTAAAAATTCTAGAAGCTTCAAGTTAATAGAGAAGAGAGAAATATTAATTTTGTTTTTTAACAAAATCAAACAAATGATAGATAATTCTTTTTTAATTTATTATTATTAATATTATTTTGAAATGAGATGCAAAATGAAAAAAGAATTTAATTAAGTAATATCACCAAATGATTTCATGAAAATGAGAAACTAACCAAGATATTATTTGATGAAGTATTGAACACATTATTTAAAATAGTCAAACTTGCTAATGAGCAAAATGAAGAACATGTAATCATAAATTAAACGAAAGTAAACAGTTGATACAAATTAATGCTTTTGTTTAAATTGATATTTCTATGCTCATTTCTAAATTTTGACATATACTCTTGTAATGAATGTCTAATACTATAGTGAATGTCTTAAGTTTGTCTCAAAGCAATCCAAGGTATGGAACTATTTGGAAAGGTTGATTCTGTAGCTCATCATAATTATCAATATTCTAATGGGGGGGCTTTCAATTTTGTAACAATTTAGGGGGAGTTGTTGGGGCCCAACAAATGGCAACTTAATGGGTGAAACAATTATCTCTGATCTGGTAAGATTTTATCTAGGGAAGAAAATAATAAGACTTGAAAAAGGATTTAAGATCCCTGAAATAAATTCACTCTAAGACCATATAGTATTAGGATAAGCTCAATGTTATAACGAGACAATAGAATTTTATTTGCAGAGGATTATAAAATTAAATAATGTCTTAATCAAAGATTCATGATGTTTATAAAATAACTTCAATACCGTTGAAAGAGCCACTACCGCCAGCAGGCGTCCATAGCCTCGATAGGGATGTCATTTAACCCACTCAAATGCTTTAATCCCATCCAATAGTTGTATCCACATGATGTATACTTCCATAAAAGTTAATTTGAAAACATATACCTACTACCTCCCGACCTGACATTGCTTCGCTGCTAGCAGGCCTGTTCAGTACCCCGACAAAGTTGTCTTGGTATCATGTGTGTATTTACCTGCTTCCAGTGAGCCTGTTCAGTACCCCGACGGGTTTACACACACTTCCCACACATAAGTGCTTTCAACCCTCTTATGCCACTTTTAAATAGTAATAGAATTATAGATTTATTGATGACAAAGAGAGTGGGGTGATACTAGAGGTTAATTGCAATACATGTTAATAGTTTATTTATTTTCTTTCGAAACTAGAATTTTTATCATGGTTTAGAGGTTTTAGATTTCTTTTAGGAAATCATCTAGAGAATGGAGAAGCACTTAAAAGTGATTCCTTAAGAATATGGATGGCATAAAAAGTTTTAAGATCATCATAATTCTCAAATATTTAAACCATATCTCTGGTGTAATACTCTAGCAAAGACAATTTGAGGACAAAATGAAAGTGACAATTGACTTACAAATCAATTGTCTCAGCTATATCTTAATATCAAGACCTTTTGAATTATTTCAAATTCCTTGAAAAACACAAGTCTTAAAATGAATGCTTCCTTTGACAATCGCTCCTTGATCAGAAAAATATTGATTCAAAAAGGAAGATAAGAAGAAAACTTATTCAAAATAATCAAAGAAAACAAAAACACACAACAAACCAAATCAAATTTTATTAATGGGATTCAAAATCAGAAGTACACAAAATCAGAAACAACAAAATAAAACGGTTTAGGAAACGATTTTGGCCAAAGATAAACTTGAGCTTTTGGATCCACTAGCATCTCACTATAAAACAAACGAAGAATTAAATCATATAAAACATCGTGTGTGAGCAAGTTCTTTTCTTAATATAGTGATGCATGTGATGCCACTTTGACCAAACATTATTATTAAAAATAAAAAACACTAAAAGAAAATAGAAAAGTTCTTATTAAGATGAGTACAGTCGTACTCGTGGCACCTTGGGTCAGGGTTGAATTGATAGTTCAAATTTACTTATCTCTTTACTTTCCATTTAAAATTTTCATGATGATACTATGTTTTTGAAAAGAAATATTCAACGAAAAGCAAAGAGAAAAATATTTAAAGTGGACTTCCCTATCAAAATTCATATTATGGTTCTCTTGGTGTGTCCACTTGTTTTTATAGCTGCGTTATTACAAAGAGAAAAACTGAGAAATAAAAATAAAATAAAACCTACTCCTAAACCTACTCTAACTACTAAACAAATCAAAAATACTAAGTGAAGTCATGCTTCCAATGTAGCCATCGGAGTAACTCCAATCCTGCAATGGAAACAAGATCAAATATTACTAACAAGAATGGTAGTATATCAAAAAATAACAAAAATATATCATACTTACCTTTATCACCATCATTTAAAAACAAAGCAAGCATGACCTTACCATTGTAACGAACCCCCTCGTCATGACGACAAACCTCTTATAACAAGTGGGATTTTTTTTTTTGTTTTTAAAAATGTGTGCGCGTGTGTACAAGGGAAACAAACACATTAGACTCTACCTTGCCACCCAATGACTAACAAGACGCAACAATGATGAACAAAACAAGACGACATAGGGTGCACAACAAGTAACTACAAGCATTAAACGACAATCAAACGACCATAAAAAGACTGACTTCTCGCTCGTCCTAACCTACAAGGTTAGGACCTCCAAGACACATAAGCAACGCTCAAGCCCAGGTTTCCATCGATTTTAACCATTTAAGGTCTCAGGGCTGGCAACTGTTCTAAGGAACATGGAGGTGTCTACATCCCGCCCAACAAAAGTAGACCACACAAAGAAAATTAATACAACCAAGCACATCAATAATTAAATGAGCAACCACGTCCTCTACGGAAGGCGCAAGACAAAAGGACTCAAATAATGACCAACCAATAATAAGACAAGGCATTATCTATGACTCAACTGTGATTGATTACAGACCTAGTCACTCCATTTAAATTTTATTAACCAACGAGTACCTTTAACATAAGGTAAATCCATCAATCTATATCCCCCATTTGTTAAGTCATAAAAGCTTATTGTACTTAGTTCAAGGACATTACAATTGCACGCTATCACTAATAGTAAAAATGATAATAGCATCTCCATGAAATGATGCCCATAACACCTTTTATATCGTAATGACTTGCAATAATCACAATCATATTACATTTTATGTGTTAACCATAATAACTAAACTGCGATATCGTTACCATAATGATGAGCACATTAACATTTACCTTACCATGAATATTGGCATTTACATAAAACATTACACCCCGTTACCTTAACATTACAATACCATACATTACCTTAACTTAACATTCAATACAATACAGTACCTTACCTTAACTTTTCATTGCATTACAATACATTCCAGTACACTACATTAACATTTCAATAACAATTCAATGAATTACAATTCATTACTTTCCCTCATATTACTTTTCCTTAACCTAACATTACATTACATTACCTCTACTACGATATTATACTTATATATTAATGATTAATTAAAAGCTAACTTAAAACGAAAAACGGGGCATCTAATGTACATAACAAGGCACCCTTTTTTTAAAAAAATGAAGGTAATCAGTAATGCATTCATAATATTTACTGCAAGAAAAGGATCACTAAGGTAACCAATCAGACATAAATTACAGACAAATGACTGTCACTTCGGCTATTGTTCATAAAATAAATAGATAATTGAAAACTTACTGGCAGTTAAGGTTTACTGCCAATCAATCAATACAGCACTTCTATCAAGAAAAAAGGGGGCGACCTTAGCTGGATAAATCCATTTATTGAGATTTAAAAGCAGAGAGCCAGAAAAATGGGTTTTGAACAGTTCAACAGTAGGAAGGTCCTCCTTTTAGGCAATAGCGAGGGCACAAAGAAAGTTGTTTTCTGGTTCTGCTTACCAACATTAATTCGTCGGGGCTATGCCACTTGGTAAAATGCACAATTAAAGATTTGATATCATTAATCACTAATCTAATTGTTTTCAAGGATTTAACTATTATTAGATGCCTTTACCATAATTTAACTTGTTTTAGAGGATTTAAAATTTACAAGGTCGCAGTTGTTAAATTATAGCTACATGATTAACCTTCTAGAAGGTGGCACAGTCGAGGTCTTCCATCATCACCCATGCATCCGAAATGTGGCCATGCTAACAACTAATTTTGAAAATCCCAACATGCGGTCTCATAAAGAAAATTCTATCCAGACTAGAAGGATTCCCGCCAGTCATTGAAGTTATTTATTAAACTGGACGCCACCTCCACCCACTGTCGTCTAGCGGCCCTATTCTCGGTGCAGGTAAAAAGGGAAGGTAGTTATGGTGTTGAGGAGGCGCAGGCCTTCCATGAGGAATCAGACTAGAGCTACAGGAAACACAGGCACCCATTAACAAGGCTGAAGGTAAATCCAAACGACACAACACAGAGTGACGTGTAAGAGTTCAACGGGGGTTTAATGCCTAAACCAAGACAGCAGTAGAAACTCCTCACTAGCATTCTCTCCAAAGGTAAGAGACTCCTCTAGGACGACCAGACTAATCACTCTGATCTCCCTTCTCCTAAATCTGGGGCATAATTACACCATTCCTTGGCCAGGATCCTTACAACACTGGGAACTTATGATCCGGTGCTCATCGTTAGGATGTGTTTAACAATTTATAAAACATAATGATAAGCAACTCCCCACCAATCATCATCTAAGATGAGACTTTTCGATTCCTCGCTAGTGGTGATCAAAAACATTTAACAGAAAGCTATTCCCACGATTTAACATCAGAGATAAAAATCATCGAGGAGAAAGGGTAATACGACATTATTCGTTTAACAGTTGAATGGAAATTTCGTTGAATACCCTGGAGGTAATACTAGGAAATTTCTGTGATGTAGAGTTAAAATTTTAAAAGGGTTTAAAGCGTTCAATACCTGGGGTTGTACTACATTAACAGATCAACTCAACTCTCACTCCAGGGGCATTCAGATAATATTTAAATAATTAAAATTTGTGGCGATTCCTATACATATGTATATCAGATAATTAAAGCGTCTGATAACCAGAGTTATACTCTGTTAGCGCAGAATCTCATTCATCAATACACTCACTCCTCAAGCACTAAGGTAATGGCCATATTTCCTTACTAATGAAAGCATTACATTTGACTCAGATATTACACAGAAAACATGGTCACTTACCCATATTATATCAAGAATCCCTTCAATAGCTTATCAGTGGTAATTCATGGAAAAGAAACATATGCAATATAAACTTGTACATTATTTGCCTCAATAATACCTTGTCCATGAGAGATTTAATAAAAGCAACAGTTACAGTAGTTACAATTATAATTTCTGAGTAAATAATTAAATCATCCATTCAATCCATTTGCATTCGCTATTCTGAACCCAACATAAGTCACAATGCATTCTATTCTACTAAATTAGAAATCATATCGTTTCCTTGTTGCCCACGTCGAATGACGTCCCGTGCTCCATGCCGTTCCCGCTCGCCGACCATCGAGACTACACCGGTACCTCCCATCCAATCGCTAGGGGTACTCTACTTCCCACTTAGCCCCCCGAGCCACAAAGGGGCCACACACTATCCAGATGGTACGTCTAGCTCCCAGCTCACCTCGCAAGGCTGAGCTACCACTCCTATCCGAGCTGGAAAATCCCAACTCTCCACAAGTAATTAGTCAAGTCACAAATCCGACAGTGTAACGTTACGCTAACAGTCCCCCTTCCTTCTTCCTCATCCTCCCTTTCTTTTATAGAGTTTTTAGACCTCCAAGTTTCCCCTAATCACATTTAAATTAAGTTTTAATGAAAATATTCTAAATATTCTCCTTCAGACAAGTGTTGTCCATCCCCCTCTTTTCTTCATTAATTATTTTCTTTAAATTTGTTAATTGTCTCATTTCCCTCACCCACCTAGAGTTGCTCCTAAATTTACTCCTAGGTGTTCCTAGATCCCCTTACATGTTTTAAATACTTTCCCTAAAAAAATGATGTTGCTAAATTAGCTCAAATTAGAAGGTTCTTAATTGCAGATTCCTTACTATGTTGATCTCTCTTTTTACCATAAGTTCAACTCTTTCCCTTATTACGTTTCCCCCATTCCTAAGTTTCCTAATTTTTTATTATCCCCTTCATTCCCCTTTTTATTAGAGCCAAAATGGTAGTTGTGCTATTTACTCATTCCTTTTATTATTAATTTAAAAAACTTTTTATACTTCCACAAGTTAAATAATTTATTTCTTCTTTACAATTTAAAACCATGGATTAATTAAATTATAACTCTCTTCATTTTACCCCAAAAATTATGAAGACTAAAACTATAACTTAAGCGGTTTTTAGTTTAGATTTTTATTTTTATTTTTATAGGGTCTTTTCTTAAGGTTAAACAAAATTTTACCCTAGAGAATTTTTAGACTTAGATTTAGATTCTGAACTGGGCAACAATTATTCAGGGAAGTCATTTTAAGAATTTCTTAATGTGTTAAAAGTCTTAGGGCCATCTAGGTTTGTTACTTCATCAACATCAATGCAACGTGCTCTTCAGGATGCACCACGTGCTCCAAGGGTGCCACTCGCCTCATTCGTTTCTTTTGCGCAACGTGCTCTTCAGGATGCACCACGTGCTCCAAGGGTGCCACTTGCCAACTTGTGTTTCTTTTGCGCGACATGGCCTTCAGGATGCACCACGTGCTACAAGGGTTCCACTCACCAACTTGTGTCTCTTTTGCGCAACGTGCCCTTCAGGATGCACCACATGCTCCAAGGGTGCCACTTGCCAACTTGTGTTTCTTTTGTGTGACGTGCCCTTCAGGATGCACCACATGCTCCAAGGGTGCCACTCACCAACTTCTGTTTCTTTTGCGCGATTCCCTTGATGATGCACCACGTGCTCCAAGGGTGCCACTCGCCAACTTAACTAATTGGTAGACATCAATAACCCCTGGAGTCAACACTCCGCCAGGTGAACTTGTGGGAGACTAAGGGTTTCTAAGAAGTAAGGTTCTTGCCTTATTGCACGCCCCTTAGAATCACCGTGAGCGACTATCACAGTCTTCCCTCACAGCATTGTGGATCCTCTCGAACTAGGTAATCGTTAACCTACAGTTCGAGCCACGGCGGGAGTGCTAGTAGGTTGTGGCAGGGTTTTTGTCCACACCTCTCCCTCAACCTCTCTGAAAATCGTGTGTGGCCCCTTTACTCCATATGTGAGTCTGGTCGACAAGCTATCGTCAGCCTGCATCATCAGCAATCCTGTCAGAACATGTCCACATCTTATCATCAAATCAATGAAATATCACAGTAAATAAATCAACCCAAATAGCACACTCCCTGACTGAATCCGGAGTCAAAGGGGTTCCATCGATGCCTCTGCATCCTCAAGCTCCAAAACCTTGCACACTCAATAAAACTGAGTCAATAGCACCTGTCTACATCAAAGCAATAAAACATCATGTCATCTATCATAATGCATCATAATAAAGGATAAATGTTTTAACATCATAAAATTCCAGATCACTTGCAAGCAAGTGTCCTCAAAGAATAAGTTTTCTCAGTGTGTTAGAGAGGGATGTTACATACACCCCCTCTTGGTCTAACCTTCGTCCCGAAGTTTCTCAGTATAAATGCTGAAATAAATGTATCACAATATCATAATTCTATCTATCAAACAAAAATGGAAATTGTTGGCGCATATCATATGCGTCCTCCCAGGTCACTGAGTGTGGACTATAACTGTACCACTGGACCTTGACCTGATCTACCATTCGACGTCGTAACTGTCGAACACGATGATCTAAAATGTAGACTGGCTCAGCCATGAGCACTCCCTCATCCGATACCGGCAAGGAACTCATGTCAATCACATGTGTAGGATCACTAATATAATGTCTCAAAATAGATACAAGAAATACATCATGCATATGCCTCAAAGAATCAGGCAAGGCTAGTCGATAGGCCACAGGCCCCTTTCTCTCCACAATCTTGAACTTCCCACGAACCTAGGAGAGTGTTTATCTCCCTTTCCAAACTTGATCGAACTCTTATGCAGTTTAAACCGTAGGAAGACTCGATCACCGACCTCATAACTACGGTCGAATCGGTGCGCATCGGCATAACTCTTCTGTCAATCCTGCACTTCTTTAATCCTTTGTCTTATGGTTTTCATTTGGTCTTCCATTTCTTGGATCACTTCTGGTCCCACCAGGACCCTATCTTCAAGCTGATCCCAACTCAAGGGCATCCGACATAGTCTCCCGTACAGAAACTTGAAAGGCGTCATCTTAATGGTGCTCTGGTAACTGTTGTTGTAAGTGAATTCCTCCCAATGCTTTTGTTGGTCCATCACGTACATGCACAACATGTCTTCCAAGGTTTGGTTCGTTCATTCTGCCTGCCTGTCATTCTCTGGGTGATACACAGTACTAAAGTTAAGTTGGGTTCCCAAGGCCTCTTGGAAACTCGTCCAAAATCATCCAGTAAACACCGATCCTCGATCGGATATGATCTTCTTAGGCATGCCATGTAGCCTCACAATCTCACTGATGAAAACTCTCGCTATGTCAGGTGCCTGATACATAGTACGTACAGGAATAAAGTGAGAACTTTTCATCAGAGTGTCCACTACTATGAAAATCGAGTCATGTCTCCTTGTCGTCAGTGGCAATCCAACAATAAAATCCATTGAAATGACCTCCCATTTCGATTCCAGAATGGCATGTGGTTGTAGTAATCCTGCTTGGTGTCTATGTCCATCCTTTACCTACTGACACTCTAGACACCTGGCCACATAGTTGACTATGTCGGCCTTCATTCCCTTCCATAAGAATAAGGTTTTAAGGTATGCCCTCATCTTCGTGACTCCTGGGTGAGCCATGTAAACTGCTCTATGAGCCTCGCTCAGGATCACCATCCTCAAATCATCGTTTGGCGGTACATAAATCCAACTTCTAAACCTCAATAAACCATTGCCATCAAATGAAAATCCCTCGTATCGTGGTACCATCATGGTGTTTTGTCCTATAAAACCCTCGACCTCTTTGTACCAGTCATCATCACGTTGTAAGGTGAGAATCTTCTCACGTAGATTCATCTGAAGAGGAAACACCGAAAAGATGCGCGGCCTCCGACTCAAAGCATCTGTCACTCAGTTCACTCTTCCCTTTATGTAAGTAATCTCAAAGTTGTACTCGCTAAGCAATTCCGACCAACACCGTTGTCTTGCGTTCAGGTCACTTTGCATAAAAATGTGGTGTATTCCACAATGATCAGTCCTTAATTCAAATTTTTGTCCAACAAGGTAGTGTCTCCAAACCTTCAAGGCATATATGATGGCTAATAACTCCAAATCGTGTGTCGCGTAGTTCTCCTCATGCCTTCTCAATTTCCTCGAAATGTAGCAATCACTCATCCGTATTGCATCAAGACTCCTCCTAAACCTTCCTTGGATGCATCAGTGCATACCAAGAATTTCGTGTCCATGTCAGGGACTTTTAGTATCGAACCTGTTGTCAACAATTCCTTGAGCCTCCGAAATGATTTTGCACATTTATCGGTCCAAACAAACTTCTTTCTTTTCTTCTGCAATTCCATGATCAGATTCGCTATCTTCGAAAATCCCTCAACAAACTGTCGATAGTATCCTACTAAAGCCATAAAGCTACGCACTTCTGTGACATTCGTCGGCACAGACCATTCTATAATAGCCTCGACCTTGGCTAGATCCATGGCGATACCTTCGTCGGAGATGACATGCCCTAAGTAGTGAATCCTTGATTGATAAAAAGAGCATTTGGAGAACTTCCCATGCAATTTGTGCTCTCACAGACACTGTAGTACCAAGCGCAAGTGCTCATCATGCTCCTCCATCGTCTGAGAGTAAATAAAAATATTGTCAATGAATACTTGGACGAACTTGTCTAAGTATTCACGGAACACCCCATTCATCAAACTCATAAATACCCCTGGGGAGTTTGTCAGTCCAATCGGTAAAATAGTAAACTCGTAATGTCAAAATATCGTCTTAAAGGCGGTCTTAGGGATGTCATCCTCCTTGATCCATAACTGGTGATACCCTGATCACAAATCGATCTTGGAGAACACCGTCACACCCTTCATTTGATCGAACAGATCATCAATTCTTGGCAAGGGATACTGACTCTTGATCGTAGCCTTGTTCAGTTGACGGTAGTCAATGCAAAGCCTCCACGATCCATCCTTCTTCCGAATGAAAATAACTGGTGCACCCCACGATGACACACTAGGGCGTATTAGTCCTAGGTCCAACAACTCCGTCAGTTGCATTTTTAGCTCTTGCAACTCCGGCGTCGACATCCGATAAGGCGTTCTTGATATCAGTTCGGTCCTTGGTTTCAGGTCTATGGTAAACTCCAATTCCCTTTCCGATGGCATCCCAGGTAACTCCTCTGGAAATACGTCCGCAACCTCCTTCACCACCGGAAGGTGTTCTAGACCTTCTGCTACTCCCTTTTCCTTTAGCGCAAGGATCACATAAATCTTGCACCCCTTTTGCATACTCTTTTGTAATTGTAAGGAAGAGACGAACCTTAGAGAAACTCCCTGGTTCCAGCCTACAATCACATGTCTTTGTCCTTCATTAACAACCAAGATCAACCATTTCATCTTATAGTTGAGTGTCACCTCATGCAATTCCAACCAATCCATACCAATCACAACGTCATAAGATCCTAAGATCATGACGTACAAGTTGACCCTCGTGAAAAACTCTCCCAGGTTAAGGGAACAACCTGTAACCTTTCCTCCAACCTTCTGTTTGGCTCTCGAAGCCATCTCAATGAAGCTAAACTCATCCTATTTGACGGCCTTTACCTTAATCCTTTTTAGCGCTGCACCATAAATGAAACTCTCAATAGCACCAAGATATATCAAAACACTAAGGGTTTGTTCAGCGACAGTACCTGTCGTCTCAAGCACAGTCGACTGGTGCTCTGCCTGGTGGTTATTCACCAATGCATGAATCCGATGCGCCTTGCCCATATCTCTCACTGTAGTGGGTCCAGTTGATCCGGACACTCTGGTCCTCTCCACAGGATAGTCGCTCTAGTAGAGTGGCTCCCCACCATCCAACACCCCTTCTTCGACCCAGTAGTCCTGGTACCCGATGTAGAAGATGACAGCCCACCGACCTGGAAACCTGGTCTGTTCTGCTGAACAGGCCTAAACTACTACTGATGCGGGTGACGCTGTTGCTGATGCTGTGGTCCCCGATAAGGTGTTCTCTACTAAGGCAGCATTCGCCGAGGCGTAGTGAAAGTGGATCCCCTCTGGAAGCCACTATATACCGACGTATGTCTTGCTGGTGTCTAGTGCTGCAGTGTTCCATAGGAACCCTGCCCTGCTAGTCTCGTTGGAGTCCTGGTCTTACCCCCACTGATAAGCTCCTCCTCGGCTATGAGGGCCTTCTAGATGACATCGTGCAAGGTTTGAGGCATCAAAATACTAACCTTTGCATGCAGGCTATCATTAAGGCCAAACACGAACCTGTTGACCTTAAGTTTTTATGTGTTAATGTACGGAGCATACCTGAGCAGCTCCATAAAACGTGCCTCGTACTTGGGCACCATACAACCTCCCTGTCGTAATGCGTTGAACTCATTGAGATGATGCTCAATAAATTCCTCTGAAAGGTACCTCCCTTGGAACCATTCCTCGAATAGTTCCCATGACACGTCTTCGACGGCCATGTTTAGCTATGGTAGGAGCGTCTTCCACCATAGAAGAGCGCTCCCCTTTAGTTGATAGACCGTCATGCGGACCTTCATGTTGGAGGTATAATCGCAAAGTACGAAGAACATCGCCATGTTCTATAACCATGCCTCGATGGTTGCACCGTCCGGGGCACCAAAGAACTCGAGAAATTTAACCTTCTCGAGTTCACGGTGAATGCTACCAGTAACGACCGGTGCACGTGGCGAAACCTCAATGGGTGTCGACGCCCTGGCCTCATCTCTGTCCAATTGGCTGATCAATGCCTCAGACATGCGCTGAAAATACCTCATCATCCCGACCATCTCTCCAACTGCTATCTGCTCCTGTCCGAGAACCTGCTTGTCTCCCCAGGGTTAAACCCCTCAGGCATGGATGCTACTGGAGGCGTTACACCTCCTCCCCTAGCACCCCGTTGTCTACCTCTGAGGCATCCTCTAACCATGATTACCTGCACACACACAATCCACTAGATCAACAACAGTATAATCAAATCAAATCATGTCACAGAAGCTGTAGCGAATCCCAAGTCGTGGGTCAAACCTGGCTCTGATACCATATGTAACAAACCCCCTTGTCATGACAATAAACCTCTTATAACAAGTGGTATTTTTTTTTTGTTTTTAAAAATGTGTGTGTGCGTGTACAAGGGAAACAAACACATTAGACTCTACCTCACCACCCGACGACTAACAAAATGCAACAACAATGAACACAACAAGACGACATAGGGTGCACAAAAAGTAACCGCAAGCATTAAACGACAATCAAACGACAATAAAAAGACTGACTTCCTACCCATCCTACCCTGCAAGGTTAGGACCTCCAAGAAACATAAGCAACGCTCAAGCCTAGGTTTCCATATATTTTTACCATTTAAGGTCTCAGGGCTGGTGACTGTTCTAAGGAACATGGAGGTGTCTACATCCCGCCCGACACAAGTAGACCACACAAAGAAAATTAATACAACCAAACACATCAATAATTAAATGAGGAACCACATCCTCTACGGAAGGTGCAAGACAAAAGGACTCAGATAATGACCAACCAATAATAAGACAAGGCATTGTTTATGACTCAACTGTGATTGATTATAGACCTAGTTACTCCATTTAAATTTCATTAACCAACGAGTACCTTTAACATAAGGTAAATCCATCAATCTCTATCCCCCATTTATTAAGTCATAAAAGATTATTGTACTTAGTTCATGGAAATTACAATTGCATGCTATCACTAACAGTAAAAATGATAATAGAATCTCCATGAAATGATGTCCATAACACCTTTTATATTGCAATGACTTGCAATAATCACAATCATATTACATTTTATGTGTTAACCATAATAACTAAACTGCGATATCGTTACCATAATGATGAGCACATTAACATTTACCTTACCATGAATATTGGCATTTACATAAAACATTACACCCCGTTACCTTAACATTACAATACCATACATTACCTTACCTTAACATTCAATACAATACATTACCTTACCTTAACTTTTCATTGCATTACAATACATTCCAGTACACTATATTAACATTTCAATAACAATTCAATGAATTACAATTCATTACTTTCCCTCATATTACTTTTCCTTAACCTAACATTACATTACATTACCTCTACTATGATATTATACTTATATATTAATGATTAATTAAAAGCTAACTTAGAACGAAAAACCGGGCATCTTATGTACATAACAAGGAACCCCTTTTTTTTTTAAATGAAGGTAATCAGTAATGCATTCATAATATTTACTGCAAGAAAAGGATCACTAAGGTAACCAATCAGGCGTAAATTATAGCCAAATGACTATCCCTTCGGCTATCGTTCATAAAATAAATAGATAATTGAAAACTTATTGGCAGTTAAGGTTTACTGCCAATCAATCAATACAACACTTCTATCAAGAATAAAGGGGGAGACCTTAGCTGGATAAATCCATTTATTGAGATTTAAAAGTAGAGAGCTGGAAAAAGGGGTTTTGAACAGTTCAACAGTAGGAAGGTCCTCCTTTTAGGCAATAGCGAGGGCACACAGCAAGTCGTTTTCTGGTTCTCCTTACCAACATTAATTCGTCGGGGCTATGCCACCTGGTAAAATGCACAGTTAAATATTTGATATCATTAATCACTAATCTAATTGTTTTCAAGGATTTAACTATTATTAGATGCCTTTACCATAATTTAACTCGTTTTAGAGGATTTAAAATTTAGAAGGTCACAGTTGTTAAATTACAGTTGCGTGATTAACCTTATGGAAGGCGGCACGGTCGAGGTCTTCCATCATCACCCATGCTTCTGAAATGTGGCCATGCTAATAGCTAATTTTGAAAAGCCCAACATGCCTTCTCATAAAGAAAATTCTGTCCAGACTGGAAGGATTCTCACCAGTCAGTGAAGTTATTTATTAAACTGGCCGCCACCTCCACCCATTGTCGTCTAGCGACCCCATTCTCGGTGCAGGTAAAGAGGGAAGGTAGTTATGGTGTTGAGGGGGCGCAGGCCTACCATGAGGAATTAGACTAGAGCTACAGGCAACATAGGCACCCATTAACAAGGATGAAGGTAAAGCAAAATGACACAACACAGAGCGACATGTAAGAGTTTAGCGGGGGTTTAATGCCTAAACCAAGACAACAGCAGAAAATCCTCACTATCATTCTCTCCAAAGGTAAGAGACTCCTCTAAGCCAACCAGACTATTCACTCTGATCTCCCTTCTCTCAAATCTGGGGCAGAATTACACCATTCCTTGGCCAGGATCCTTACAACATTGGGAACTTACGATCCAGTGCTCATTGTTAGGATGTGTTTAACAATTTATAAAACATAACGATAAGCAAGTCCCCACCAGTCATCATCTGAGATGAGACTTGCCGATTCCTCGCTGGCGGTGATCACAAACATTTAACAGAAAGCCATTTCCATGATCTAACATTAGAGATAAAACTCATCAAGGAGAAAGGGTAATATGACATTATTCGTTTAACAATTGAATGGAAATTTCGTTGAATACCCTGGAGGTAATACCAGGAAATTTCTACGATGTAGAGGTAAAATTTTAAAAGGGTTTAAAGCATTCAATACCTGGGGTTGTACTCAATTAATGGATCAACTCAACTCTCACTCCCGAGGCATTCAGATAATATTTAAATAATTAAAATGTGTGGCAATTCCTATACATATGTATATTAGATAATTAAAGCATCTGATAACCAGAGTTATACTCTGTTAGTGCAAAAGCTCATTCATCAATACTATCACTCCTCAAGCACTAAGGTAACTGCCATATTTACTTACTAATGGAAGCATTACATTTGACTCGGATATTACACAGAAAACATGGTCACTTACCCATATTATATCAAGAATCCCTTCAATAGCTTATCAGTGGTAATTCATGTAAAAGAAACATATGCAATATAAACTTGTACATTATTTGCCTCAATAATACCCTGTCCATGAGAGATTTAATAAAAGCAGTAGTTACAGCAATTACAATTATAATTTCTGAGTAAATAATTAAATCAGCCATTCAATCCATTTGCATTCGCTATTCCGAACCCAGCATAAGTCAGAATGCATTCTATTCTACTAAATTAGAAATCATACCGTTGCCTTCTTGCCCACGTCGAATGACATTCCGTGCTCCATGCCTCTACCACTTGCCGACCATCTAGACTACACGAGTACCTCCCAGCCAATCGCTAGGGGTAATCTACTTCCCCCTTAGCCCCCCGATATGCAAAGGGGCCACACACTATCCAGATGGTACGTCTAGCTCCCAGCTCACCTCGTAAGGCCGAGCAACCACTCCTATCCGAGCTGGAAAATCCCAACTCTCCACAAGTAATTAGTCAAGTCACAAATCCTCCAGCGTAACATTATGCTAACAATCCCCCTTCCTTCTTCCACATCTTCCCTTTCTTTTATAGATTTTTTAGACCTCCCAGTTTCCCCTAATCAAATTTAAATTAAGTTTTAATCAAAATATTCTAAATATTCTCCTTCGCACAAGTGTCGTCCATCCCCCTCTTTTCTCCATTAATTATTTTCTTTAAATTTGTTAATTGTCTCATTTCCCTCAGCCACCTAGAGTTGCTCCTAAATTTACTCCTAGGTGTTCCTAGATCCCCTTACATGTTTTAAATACTTTCCCTAAAAAAATGATGTTGCTAAATTAGCTCAAATTAGAAGGTTCTTAATTGTAGATTCCTTACTATGTTGACCTTGCTTTTTACCATAAGTTCAACTATTTCCCTTATTACGTTTCCCCCATTCCTAAGTTTCCTAATTTTTTATTATCCCCTTCTTTCCCCTTTTTATTAGAGCCAAAATGGCAGTTGTGCTATTTACGCCTTCCTTTTATTATTAATTTAAAAATCTTTTTATACTTCCACAAGTTAAATAATTTATTTCTTCTTTACAATTTAAAACCACGAATTAATTAAATTATGACTCTCTTCATTTTACCCCAAAAATTATGAAGACTAAAACTATAACTTAAGTGGTTTTTAGTTTAGATTTTTATTTTTATTTTTATAGGGTCTTTTCTTAAGGTTAAACAAAATTTTACCCTAGAGAAGTTTTAGACTTAGATTTAGATTCTGAACTAGGTGACAATTATTTAGGGAAGTCATTTTAAGAATTTCTTAATGTGTTAAAAGTCTTAGGACCATCTAGGTTTGTTCCTTCATCAACATCAATGCGACGTGCCCTTCAGGACGCACCACGTGCTCCAAGGGTGCCACTCTCCTTGTTCGTTTCTTTTGTGCGACGTGCCCTTCAGGATGCACCACATGCTCCAAGGGTGCCACTCACCAACTTTTGTTTCTTTTGCGCGACATGCCCTTCAGGATGCACCACGTGCTCCAAGGGTGCCACTCGCCAACTTGTGTTTCTTTTGCACAACGTTCCCATCAGGATGCACCACGTGCTCCAAGGGTGCCACTCACCAACTTGTGTTTCTTTTGCGCAACGTGCCCTTCAGGATGCACCACATTCTCCAAGGGTGCCACTCACCAACTTGTGTTTCTTTTGCGTGGCGTGCCCTTCAGGATGCACCACGTTCTCCAAGGGTGCCACTCACCAACTTGACTAATTGGTAGACATCAATAACCCCTGGAGTCAACACTCCGCCAGGTGAACTTGTGGGAGACTAAGGGTTTCGAAGGAATAAGGCCCTCACCTTATTGCGCACCCCTTAGAATCATCGTGAACGACTGTCGCAGTCTTCCCTCACGGCATCGTGGATCCTCTCAAACTAGGTAATCGTTAACCTATAGTTCAAGCCACGATAGGAGTGCTAGTAGTCTATGGCAGGGTTGTTGTCCACACCTCTCCCTCAACCTCTTTGGAAATCGTGTGTGGCCCCTTTACTCCATATGTGAGTCTGGTCGGCAAGCTATTGTCATCCTGCATCATCAGCAATCGTGTCAGAACATGTCCACATCTTAACATCAAATCAATGAAATATCACAATAAATAAATCAACCCAAATAGCACACTCCCTGACTCAATCTGGAGTCTAAGGGGTTCCATCGATGCCTCTTCATCCTCAAGGTCCAAAACTCTGCACACTCAATAAAACTGATTCAATAGCACCTGTCTACATCAAAGCAGTAAAACATCATGTCATCTATCATAACACATCATAATCAAGGATAAATGTTTTAACATCATAAAAGTCCAGATCACTTGCAAGCAAGTGTACTCAAAGAATAAGTTTTCTCAATGTGCTAGAGAGGGATGTTACAACCATTCCCTTGAACATTCTTTTTGTATGAATCTTCCAGCCATTCTGTAATTTTTTCATTATATGGATCACAAAAATATGCAAAAATGAGATTGTGAAGCTTGTGAGAGTTATAGAGACCTGACATAACCATCAACCTAGACCGAAGTGCCCCATCCTTTTGAAAATTTTTGTTTCGTTCCATATTTTCTCTATCTAAAGGATGTAAAAGAGTTTGTTAAAGTTACCTCCTTGATCTCTTAATAAAGTGAAGATAATCTTATCATTCCCTAGAAACTTTTCGAGATATGAATACTCCAACCAATCTGCAACCCTATCATAATACATGCAATTACTAACATGGGATTGTTCAAAAGAATTCACATATGAAAAATATTCCTGATGAGAATAAAGTATTATACTATCAAGGAAAGAATCTTGTAAAAAGTTCAGATCAAGATGGCGAGAACTTATTGTGATTCTCGATCGAAAAAGAAATGTCTTATTCTCTTTAAACTTTCCATTGAGCTTAAATACTTCAAGATTAACTATTTGAGGTGGACTAAATGGAACGACCAACATTTTTGAATAATCATCATTGGTAATAGTATTTGGTGGATTATACTTTTCAACTTCAAATAATTGATCATGGAAAAATATAGATTCTTCTTTAATCACTAATTGAGATGAATTAATGGAAGATGCAATTTGAGACTCTTTCAAACCATTTTTTGATTTACCCACAAATAATTGATGAGAATAAGAATTGATATGTTCATGGGTAGAATTATTTTCCTCTTTATATTCTATTCGGTAATCTCTTTGTGCCTGATTATATAATGTTAAATTCTCTACAAGGAAATATGGAACATACAATTGCACAACATTAGGATCAAAAATATTGGGGTACAAGGAATAATATGTAGAAGACTTGAGGAGATGAAATGCATCTCTTGAAATGATAGGTATATATGTTTCAAAATCTGGTTTTGTTCCTTCTCCTTGTATAAACTGATCAACCTCTGTTGTATTCTCTTTTAAAGACTACGAGACAGTTTCTAAGAGACAATTTGGTTCATTATGTAAGGGAAAATTTGAGAGAAAATCACTAGATATAGAAGCTTGATTAATAGTCTGCCTAATGATTTTGTCTCCCACTGATTGATCATGGATCTATTCAACTAAATTAGGGGAACATTTATCGTCCACATGATTATCAACTTCACATTCGACCTCTTTTACTTTAGAAATTGTTATAAAATCTATGAGAGTGTGACAATTGACATCTTTTAAAGTAAAGGTTCCTTCTTCGACAAGAGGAGACATTGTTTGCAAAGAATGATTAGATGTGACAATTGCATTATGTGGCTCATGATTTGCCAAAATGAAAGAAGTCGACAAAAAATGTGGTGCTTCAAAATCTTCAAGATCAAAATGAAAATTTGAACCATCTTGAGATTGAGTGTTAGTGCTCAATTCAAATTGGTTAACAATTAATTGATCTTGCTTGTATGAGATAGAAACGATATATTTAAACCACTCATTAATAAGCAACATTTCTTTCAAATGGAATTTAGCACAAACATTGATTAACCTAATTCCAAAATCATTGAATGATTCACCATTTTCTTTCCTTAAGCAACTTAATTCTTCACTTAATTTATCATAATCATAGTTTCTAAAATATGATAAAAACTCAAATACAAACTCAAAAAAAGAATGAATAGAATTATCCTGAAAAGATTCAAACCAAATTTTAACCCAACCTCAAATAGTGAGAGTGAACAATCTGCATGTAACATTAGAATCGATGATGTTATGTCTTAAACACTAATAAAAAAAAATAGAAATATGGTCTACTGCAAATGTGTTCCCTTCACGATCAAAGGTGAGTTCTGAAAAGAGATGTAGTGAGACATTAAAAGCATGTTCCGACACAGTGATTTGGGCAGGAGCCATTAAGAATTTGAAGAAATTGACTCCAAATAGTTAGCCTACCTTATAGTACATTATAAGATGATACATAAGAAGGATTTAAAAATCTGGATTTATGAAAGGCTAAGGGGTGAAACATTTATTCCTTAAATCGACCATGACTCTCCCTCTAGCGCCATTTGTTGACAGGAAAATTTGACACGCTATCAACTGGAAGAATAGATCCGGTTCGGGGTTGTCTAAATAACCCAAGCCGTTTGGTGTAACCTATTCTAATGGGTTTAATGGATCCATTAGCCAACTAGGGTCCTAAAGATAGAAAAAATAAAATAAACTAACTAAATAAAATATTCTAACAATCGACACAATAATTACAAATATTTATCTAAGAATGTGAATACACAAATGATTATGAACAATTTATATACAATTTACAAGGTTTTCATGAAATCTTGTGAAAATGATTATTTGATAAAGTTTCTAAATCAAATATGAACAACACTTCTTTTTGTATTTTTTTTTAAAGATATTAAACGAATAAATACTAGATGAATATGATTGAAACAGTGACACAAAAACAGTCAAAGATAATTAATGTAATCATCATTTCATTCATAAACAACTTAACTAAATAACACACAGAATAACCTATAGCTGATCAATGAAACTGGTATTATCTTTTTGTGTTATATGAGCTCCTTCTTGTACTATTGTTAAGGGAAACCTATAACATAACAATACTAGAACTTCCGTAATACATTCAAAGAAGTATTTGATATTCGAGTAAATTAATAACAACAGGAAGACAATTAATTAAAAATCATGTGATCTTAAGATAATCAATATTTCAGAACGAAAGAAAACTCAATTCAGAGTATTGATAGTATCCATCATTTAACATTAGAAATAAATTACACAATAATCAAATGATCAATTGATCACACATAAAAAATGAAATAAAAAATTATGAACATATAACATTTAACAGTATGAAAACACCATATGATGACAAGCTGAAGCTAAAATCAACCATAATAATATTCTCATAATACAATAGTAATGAAAGAATGAAATGGAATAAGTATCACACAGGTCTAAAGCCAAAGATGAATTACTTTCCCATATTCTTTCTCAAAATCACATGACCATATTGTAGTTCTAGAAGGATTTTTAAGATAATAAACTCTTAAAGATTGAAAAAATTAATACATAAATGATAGCAATTAACCATGTATTGATAAAACAAACTAAATCTAATTTAAACCAATGCATAATAAATTACTCAAAGAATATGAGGATATTATAATGAAAATAAAACCATTTTACTCACAGGACAAAAGCCATTAAGCAACTTGGAATTCCATATTCTTCTTTGAAAATAATCGTCCATTCTCCCAAAGATTCCCACCATCCGTTACTCCATTTGAAAAGAAGAAAAGTTTACAAAATAAATAATATACAAAAGAGAAAGGATTAAAATACTCCTCTCCAATTCTTGGATCAACATGGCTCTGAACTTTTTCATATATTTATACAATGAATGAACAATCTAGGCGTCACTATTAATTTTTTCCACCTGAAATTTTCCTTGTAAAGAGACATCGATATCTCTCAAATCATGCATGTGTTTCGGAAACTTTCTACGCGGAAGGTAAATGGGATGATTTGGGTTTTGGGTTTTCAATCATTTCTTCAAATTCCTCATGGTTTGGCTACAATCAGTACTGCAAAATCATCTGTCTGATCTTGACAACTTTCCAAATTTTATCTGTTGTTACTCATACAATTATTTGTAGAAATCCAATATTATTTTTGGATCAATCATATTGAACGTATTTGGATAATAAAATCAAGTAATGATCATATTTGTATCAAATATTTGATAATAGAAACCTATGAAACCAAAAGAAACCTAAATTAATAACCTAAAAATTGTGAATAAAACAAAATCTAAGAACAATAAAATCAAAAAATGAATTTAAACTAGCTATAAGTTCTAAACAAACATTCTTTATATTTTCCTTTCAAATATGATCTAAATATTCTAGAAGCGTCAAGTTAATGGAGAAGAAAGAAATATTAATTTTGGTTTTTTACAAAATCAAACAAATGATAGATAATTGTTTATTTATTTATTATTATTATTATTATTATTATTATTATGAAATGAGATGCAAAATGAAAAAAGAATTTAATTAATATCCCCAAATGATTTCATGAAAATGAGAAACCAACTAAGATATTATTTGATGAAGTATTGAACACATTATTCAAAATAGTCAAACTTGCTAATGAGAAAAATAAAGAACACATAATCATAATTTAAATGAAAGTAAACAGTTGATAAAAATTAATGCTTTTGTTTAAATTGAGATTTCTATGCTCGTTTCTAAATTTTGACATATACTCTTGTAATGAATGTCTCATACTATAGTGAATGTCTTAAGTTTGTCTTAAAGCAAGCCAAGGTATGGAACTATTTGAAAAGGTTAATTTTGTAGCTCATCATAGTTATCAAGATTCTAATGGGGGCCCTTTCAATTTTGTAACAATTTAGGGGGGAGTTGTTGGGGCCCAACAAGTAGGTACAACACAACCTTATTTTTCCAAGCAATCTTCTAACTTGTCAATGTATATGAAAAAAAGGGTAGGGGACAAGGGACAACCTTGTTTGAATCTGATATTGCAGTTAATATATTTTGACCAACCCTCAGTGTTTTTAAACTTAGAAATAATGTTCTCATAAATTGTTAATTCAACATCCCTCAACTCAAGAGGCACTTTTATCTCTTGCAACCTATTCCAAAGGTTTTTCCTAGGAACCATGTCAAAAGATTTTCTAAAGTCGACAAAAAAAAAAATATTGGTTTTAGTATTGTGAAACTCCTCTGCAATGATCCTAAAGGTAAAAATATGGTCCACAGTTGAATGATATCTCCAAAACCCAGCCTGGCCTTTATCTCTTTTACCGTGACTTTCTAGCCAAAGGCTAATCTTCTTTTACAAAATAATTCCATAAAGCTTGGTTAAAATCGGGCTAATCAAAATGGTCCTATAATTAGAGGGAATGTTTCTATCCCCATTTTTTAAAATAGGAACAATAAGGTTTTGTGTCCAGGTTTTAGGAAAGCCATGCTTAACTACTAAATTGAAGAGCTTGTGTATGTGAGGGATAAGGATTGGCCCTATGATTTTTAAAATTCCATCTTGGTAGCCTTCAATATCCTTACCTTTCCCATTTGTGAGCCTCTAAACCCTAAACCCTATGTCATCTAAAGAAATAAATTATTCCTCTGAAGGGACATAAGGATTGGTGTCCATGGCATTAGGGAACTCGTAAAGACTTTTAAGGTAGGAATTCCAATCCCTTAAGGGAATCCTATTATTTTCTTTAGTATTACGTTTTAGAATTTGGCTCCAAAACTTCTTAGGATCCATATTATATAGTTGTGAAAGTTGTTCTTGCCTTTTATTGATATAGCACCTTTTTTTCCTTTTAATTAGGGCTTTGTACGCATTGATCTTATCGAGTTTTAAGGAGTCATTAGAAGAATCCCTAATGGATTTCCTAGCAATTTTACATTGTTGATCATAACAAGGGTTGGTCATTCTATTATTCTTTTTATAGGACATCTCGAAAGAGAACTTGTTAATAGAAGTGCAAAGGGTAGTTGTAAAATTATGATAGAGTTATTCAATGTTGTCCTTATAAGTTATGAGATTTAATTTAATATTTTAATCCTTTAAGAAAATTTCAAAGTGTAAATTCCTTTGATTATCATAATTCTCTTCAATGATGCTCTTATGCATGGAAAATTTTAGAGTTAGGGTTAAAGGTTTATGATCAGAGTCAGGCTCATGGTCATTTAAAGGTAAAAAATTGTTATTTGCTTGGAAACAGGGATATCAAATATCACATAATATACAACACTACTACCTAGCCCATGAATACAAGTCATATGGTTAGAGTTTGGCCACTTCATTACTTCATTTCATATTATTAGCTATTGAGAGTTGCAGAGCTAGACCAACTCAGTTTCAAATAAATTCTCAATTAGGTCTTTAGAGCTGCTTTTGTAGATATTAGATAAAACAAGTTCCTCATCCATCCATAAAGGATTATGGTTGGAGTCATTAATTAAAAGAGTATCTTGTTTATTTGCAATCCTATCATTAAAGTCTCCTAGCAGAAGGATATTACCTTTATTTTTCAAACTGCAAATATCTTGTTCTAAAATATTATAGGGACAATTGTTATCTAGATTGTTTTTCTTATAAAAAGTATAATTAATAGGTGCAAAATAGAAAATTTCTATATACATCTTCTTAGCATTGGTGTCTAAAAATTCTATCAAATGTATTGATTAAGAGGGTCAATCTTATGAAGTTCAATGTGAGGAGAAATGTTCTTTCTAATATAACAAGCTATGCCTTCTATTAATAATACACAAGCGGCTCACAATATCCATGTCGACCACAAGAAAAATTATTCTATGTTAGGGACCCTAGAATCCTCATGCTCTTAAGTTTCAACTAGATAGATAATATCAATATCACTTGAGATCCACCTTATCATAGGACCTTTATGTCATGGAAAGCCGACAGTTCCGAAAAAGGATCCCGAGTGTCCCAATTTTCTATTTGGGTACTTGGTGGAAAAGGCCTTGGTTTCTTATACAATATCTAAGTTCTGAAATCTCTCTAAGGTGCAAAGTCGCTACCCTAACATTGGAGCGGGGGAATTATCTCTTATTTGCAAAAGATTCACTCTTTCAATTGTCCCGTGTAGGGCATGAGTTCGTCACATGTTATTTTTCTAGTATATATCCCTAGCAATAGCTTTTCGATTTCTAATTATTTCCCATTTTCCTTATTTCCTAGCTTCTTTTACCTTTTGAACTTCCTTCCTTAATTAAACTTGGTGTTTGGGAATGAGGTCTTCATTTATAAATATTCTTGGCCCTTTTAAGCTCAAAGATTTACTAAGTATGTTATATTTATGGTCATTACAACTTACTTTGACATAGATCAACCTATCTTTGTGATCAATTATTTTTCCTATCCTCTTTTATTCAATGCGGTAAGTTGTATCAATTTGTGATTTATTATTTAATTCTTTGTTTACTATTGCTCGCATATCCTCCTCTTGTTGTTCTTTTATACCAAAAATTATGAGGTTCAAGGATCTTTTGTTATTCTTATGGTCTAGTTCAATTATCTTATTCATTTCCTCTTTGATGGGTTTGATATCCAATTTGTTCTCCATATTACTGAGGGTCAAATTGTTGGTTAGTTTTTCTTCTAGCTCTTTAATCCTATCTCTCAATTGTGATTTTCTTCAACCCCTTCTCCCTCTTAGGTTGATTGTTTATGTTTTTCCATTTCTTGAATCTTATCATTCATTGTCTGTAATTCACTCTTGAATCCTAAGAATCTATCCTCTATTTGAGTTTGAATGGTATCTTTAATTTTTTTATCAATCATTGCCTCTACCTCTATTTGGAGTTTTACGTCTCTTTCTTCACTCCTTTTTTCTAATGTTTCTAACTCTATTTGAATTTTTGTATCTCTCTCTTCTTTCCTTTTTTCTATTGATTCCATATAACCATAAAGGATCTCTAGGGTGATTTGGGGGGGCTCTCCCTATTAGGTTGAGTTTTTGTAATAGGTGGTGGAGGGATCATATTGAAAAGAAGAGCAAAAAAAATGTAACATTTATTATTTTGGATTGACTTTATCTCTCAAATCAACTTTTACTTGTGAAACTAAAAATTAAAAAAAAAAAAAAATATTTCAATCTCTTTACGTTAATATATTATAAATATATTTTAAATTAAAATTGAATCAAAGTAAAAAGTGACTCACCTCATTTCACATGTCCAATTGCTCAAGTGGTTGAAGAATCCAAAAATAATTTCCAAAAACCACAGAGAAGTTGCACAAAAACCAAGAGAAACTACCGAGATTATTCTGGATAAAAAATGTAAAAAACAAAGAGAAGTATTATTCCTATTCAAAACCTCAGATATATAATGTTAGAAATAAAATATCTCCTTCAAAACAATAGAGAAGTATTATTCCCGTTCAAAACGGTAGAGATATAATTTCAAAACCGCAGAGAAGTATTATTCCCGCTCAAAACCACAGAGATATAATTTCAAAACTGCAAAGAAGTGTTATTCTCGTTCACAAAACCACAAAGATATAATTTCAAAACTGCAAAGAAGTATTATTCCCATTCAAAACCATAGAGAAATGAAAGAGAAAATATTTATGTAGCTAAAATACATTTATACAATATCAATAATACATTGCTAAAATACTAATACACTAATAAATACATTAGTAATACATTATTACAATAATATTAAAAAAAAAAATCATACATATAATACATTAAGTGCATTAATAAATAAATTACTAAAGTATTAATACAGTGAAAAAATATTGCATTAATAAAGTAATAATACATTGTTACAATAATGTAATGTAAAAACTAAAGTATTAACACATTAATGTATAATGTAACATATTAAATTATTGATACATTATTAAGATAATAATACATTAATAAATACATTATTAAAGTATTAATACAGTAATTGACGATGACCATGGTTGACTATGGTTGACCATGACCATGGTTTCTTATGGTTGACCGTGACCATGGTTAACTTTGGTAGATCTTGGTTGACTTTGCAAAGGAAAGGTTGACTATGGTAGATCGTAGTTGTCCTTCACCATGGTTGAATTTGGTTGAAATGACCATGATTGGCTATGTTTGACCATGGCCATGGATAACTATGGTTGACCATGCCCATGGTTGACATAGGTTTTGTTCATCCCATTATGAAATAAGCTTTTGTTTGTCACATGACATCGTAAGGTTATGATCATCAAATTATGATTAAGGGCTTTTGTTTGTAACAATCTGACAGTGGGTTATGTTCGTCAAATTGTGACGTCGTGAAATGTTTGTCTCATTGAAATTTTTGTTTGTGTTTGTCACATTACCACATTGTTTTGAGTACATCACATTATCACACTAGTTTGTTTTTGTCCCATTACGACGTTTAAAAATGTTACATTATTAAAGTGTTGGAAGATTGGTTGTTGTCATTGATGTCAACCCTAGTCATGGGTTTTGGACCGCAAGATTGATAAATGTATTTGGACATGAAGGACAATGAACATGCATATACAAACCCCATTAATGGATAGTATACATCATATTTTTTTCGGTGGTATGTGGAACATCACGTGGATCCTCATGGTTGAGGAGAAATGAATTTTTGAAGATGACAAAGTGAATTGAAGAAGGAAGTACATGTAGGCCCTGAAGATAATTAAAGAAAAGAATTACAAAATAAGAAAGTGCCAGGTCGGCCCTAATTTTAAAAGGAAGTGACATAAATGGTATAAATAAACATCATTATACATTCATTTTGATACAATTCGAATTTCAGAGGAAATAAGAAGTAAAAGAAGGCCGGATTTCAAGGGAGGATGAAGTGTTTTGGTGATGTGTTCTAAGGTATGTTATTTTTAGGTCATCTTACCATTTTTTATATAAAAAAATTTCTAGAACGATTCAGATGGTGAAATCACTATGGTATTGAGAATACATATCAAGGTACCTTTGGTAAAAATTTCATCTCTTGATTCGCTATAATTATGGAGATACACTCTGTGGAAGGTAGGGTTTGTGACTAGTCCTGAAGCTAGTCAATAAAAAGGTGTTCCGAGTAAAACATTCATAACTTCTTCATCGAGAATCCAAATGAAGTGGGAAAATTTTCATTGGAAAGAGTAGAGAATTTAGTTTCTTGTGTGATATTTTCAGGATTGGATGTTAATTATTGAGCATGGGGAATTCTATGCAAGTTCACTCTCCTAAATAGACCAGAATTGAATAAAGTCTACTATTCTTTCTATAACCTATTTTTGGGGAGGCTTCAAGGAGTGAAAATTGAAGGAGTTTTAGAGAATACATTGAGTAATATTATCTACAGGATCAGAGTACTCCAAGAATTGAAGAATTGCAGAAATTGAAGAAGTCCCAGGAAGCATTATTAGGTTCTATGTGATGATTGGTTGATGGTGAGGATTTAATGTAAAGTTTTATTATCTCTCATATTATATTGGGTGGAAGGAAGGGGAAAGGATGGAGAGTTCAACTCTCTCTTCATATTTGAGGATTGTATCTTCCTCTTGGATTTTTATCCCTCCCTTTACATTTGGAAGCTATAGCTACCTTTGGAAGTCATTACTTTCCTTGAACAAAAACTATTGATTATTTCTCATATATTGTGCATGGTGTATTGTGGTGTATTGATGTAACTCTTATACTATTGTTCATTTGTCACTGGATATAATTGAATGGTTTAGGTATAAGTTGAAAAAGGTTTTTAAATTGTACTTGATACCGATTCACCCCCCTCTCAGTATCAACAATTGGTATCAGAGAGGGTTACCTTCAGTATAGTTTAACCACTGGAAGGAAGATCCCATGCAGAAATGGAAGACAAACATTCCAAATGGGATCCCACCATTTGATGGAAGGAATTTTGAATACTGAAAAAATAGAATGGAAACTTACTTGAAATCTCTTGGGGAAAATGTTTGGTTCTCAATTGCTTTAGGATACAATGCTTTGAAGAAACCAAATGTAACATCCCACTCTGGCGCACTTACAAAACTTATTCTTTGAGGACACTTGCTCGCAAGTGATCTGGATTATATGATGATAAAACTTTTTCTTTCATTATGATGTATAGGGTTATGTGACAGGATGTTTTTACTACCTTGGTATAGACAGGTGCT
>SNQJ01S0015947.1:134586-200392 GCA_010110895.2 Picea sitchensis | reverse complement strand
CCATCCATGGGTGTTGTATCTACATGTGCATTTTCCTTCATGTCCAAATAACTTCATCAATCTTGTGGTCCAAAACCCATGACTAGGGTTGACATCAATGACAACAACCAATCTTCCAACATAATCTCGGTGAAGATTGTTATCAACCTCATTTAACTAGACAAGATTATGAGAGGTCTTTAAAAGCAGAACATCGGTCTAATGAGGATAGCAATACAAATAATACAGAGGATCCTGCTTGCCAAGGAATCACCGATACTATAATGGTAGAACTCCAAAATAAGTATAATCTAAGGTCTAAAACTAAAAACATGGCAACTACCCAACCAAAGAAAATCTTGTCGAGAGGAGAAGTATATGGACCAGCTCCAAAGGAAACTGAAATAGAGAACACCAGTATAAAAGGAGTTGACCCACAAGGTGCCAAAACTAAGGCAGCTGAAACTCAGATGGAAGGAACAAAAAAAACTGAAAACAAAGCAATACAAACAAATAAAGATGAGAAGAAGGAGATCGAAGTACCAATCAAAGAAACTGAAAAAATTATAGGAGGTTTCATCCTAGAAAATGAGCTTAACAAAATCCAAATACCAATATCTTTGGTTGAACTAGCAAAGAATCTCGTTTATCGAAAACAAATCACCAAAATGATAAATTTTTCAGATATGGGAAGCCAAGATGATGTTATAAATTTGGAAGATGATAAGCCTAATATAATTTTTGGTCCGCATTTTGAAGGGGCCAGAGATACCATTGCTCCTTTCTACATTATGCTAAATGTTCATTATCATCTGCTATATAATTGCATGTTGGATTCTGGAACCTTGCATAACGTGATTCCCAAGGCTATTATGGATAGACTTGGCCTCGAAATTACCAGGCCATACAGAGACCTATATTCATTTGATTCAAGAAAAGTTAAATGTATGGGCATGATTAAGGATTTAGTGGTGCATATTACACAGATCCCAATAAAAAGTGTTCTGATGGATGTGGTTATTATTGATATACCTCCAAAGTATGGTATGTTATTATCCAGGTCTTGGGGTGCTAAGCTTGGATGATCCCTTTAGCTGGACATGACATACGCCACGACTCCCATCTTCGAAGGGAAGTTCACCCAATTATACCGAGAAACACGGCTGGCATATACGGTAAGTGATCCTCGTAATCCTAAAAATTACCATGTTTATGTCGCTAATCAGGACCTTGAAAATTGTATTTTATCGATCAATGATGATATAGATAAATTTGTTGAATATTTCACAGAAGGAAATAAAACATAAAAGATAAAAGAAAGTGTATATAGTACTGGAATCTGGAAAATGTATTTCGATGGTGCTTAGTCATGTGAAGGAGCAGGCACATGAGTACTCTTTGTAGCACCTGGAGATGATTTTATCATTCCTTTCTCTTATAGAGTACAGTGGGACATAGACTACACAAATAATGTATGCGAGTATGAAGCCCTGGTTTTGGGATTAGAACCCACCAGAAAATTAAGCATAAAAAACTTGGAAGTCTATGGAGATGCGGAATTAATTGTCAAACAAGTAAATCGGTAGTATCAAGCCAAAAACCCTAGAATGAGATCTTATAGAAATTGTGCCTGGGATTTAATGGAAAATGTTTTCTCATCACTTAATGTTCATTACATTCTCCATACAGAAAATCTGCAAACTGATTCGTTAGGAAAAGCAACCTAAACTTTTGCACCTCCTATAGCTTTAAAACTTAAGTATCACATAGAGATGAGGAACATAACCTCCATACTGAGAAATATACAACACTGGCAGGTGTCTAATATGATGAAAAGATAAGAAAATTCCTCGAAATGGTGGAAGAATTTACTGAAACGCACATCGACCAAGAAAACCAAAATGATCATACTTGGATTATGCAAGAAGGGGAAGATCCTCAAGAGTTCCAAGATAAGATCACAAATCATCGCATGTTAGTACTAAAATATAATCAAATCCCTAAAGGTATAATTCCCCTAGAAATATTATTTGACCATAATGATATGCCATTGAAATCTACATTGTAGCCTCAGCCAAAGGAAGTCAAAGATTGTGATATAGGCACTAAAGAAAAGACTAGAATAGTAAAAATATCAAAATATCTTCCTCCTGAGATGAAAGGAAAATATGCAGATTTACTCGAGAAGTATAAAGACATGTTTGACTTGTCTTATGATGAGATGAGAACTTATGACACCACTATGATGAAACACAAGATTCCTTTATAGCGAGGTGTTAAACCATTCAGATAGAAGCTCAGGCAAATCAATCCCATATTATTTCCCATGGTCGAAAAAGAAGTAAAAAAACTTCTGGATGGAAAAATAATTGTACCACTCAGGTACTCTGAGTTGGTATCCAACCCGGTCTCTATCGGGAAGAAGAGCAGAGAAATCAGACTGTGTGTAGATTTTAGAAATTTAAGTAAACCATCTCTTAAAGACAATTATCCGCTACCCAAAATGGACCATGTTTTAGAAAAAGTAGCCGAAGCAAATAGGATGTCCATGATCGACGGTTTTTCTGGTTACAATCAGATTGTTTTCAATGAAGACAATAAAGAAAAAACAACCTTCACCACCATGGATGATTTTAGGGGCTAAAGTTCACTCATGGGCTAATTTTCCATGGTTTTTCCAAAAATGAGATTTGCTATTTTAAAAATGATTCACCCAAATTCTATAGGATAAAATTATTTTACCTTTACAATCACCAAAATTTTATAAAAACTATATAAAATACTCATAAATTTTAATATTTTTACAAAAATATTGCCAAACATTTATAGTTGACTTATGAAGGATTAGTAAGATTCGCCAAGGTTTCTATATTTTAAATTAAATTTCCATCCTTAAAATCATCCCTATTCACCACCCCTTGGGGTACATTTATGTATGACAAAATGTCATTTGGTTTGATGAATGCATATGCTACCTTCTAGCGGGCTATGGATATCGCCTTCGTTGGCAAAATATATAAATTTGTGTTTATTTATCTTGATGATCTAGCCATTTTTTATAAATATGATGAAGATCATCTGATACATCTCAAGCAAATGTTCGAGAAATGTCGCAAATTCGGTTTGTCTTTAAATCCCAAGAAGTCTCACTTTGCAATGCAAGAAGGTAAACTCTTGGGACATATTGTATCTAAGAACAAAATTTAAATCGATCCTAAAATGGTCGAAGTTATTGACACTATAAATATTCCTCGAAATGTAAAATAAATCCAATCATTTTTGGGGAAAATAATTTTTTTGAGGAGATTTATCCTGAACTTTGTTGAAATTGTGAAATTGATTATAGATATGTTCAATAAGAACACCGAAGTTAAATGGACAACCAAAGTAAAAACATCATTTTCACAGATCAAGAAAATTTTAGGTGAAGCACCTGTACTGGAAAGCCCTGATTATCTCAAGGAAATTTTTATCTTCTCGTTTGCATCCGAACACACAATCGCAACAGTACTCCTACAAAAGAACGAAGAAGGTTTCGAGCAACCAATATCATTCTTCAGTAAAAGCCTGAGAGATGCAGAATTTAAATATGACATAATGGAAAAGAAGGCATATGCTATGATGAAAGCACTAAAGGTTTTCAGAACCTACGTGTTACACTCCAAGATAATTGCATATGTACCCACCAGTTCCATTAAAGACATATTGGTTCAACCTGATAGCGACTAGAAGAGGGGTCGATGGCTTGCTAAGATTGAAGAATTCGATTTAGAGGTAAAACCAACAAAGCTCATAAAAGGAAAAGGTTTGGCTAAGCTACTAGTCAAATCAAATTTCAGAGCGCTTGGTATAAATAATGTATAAGAGTATGAAGGATGTTTGGATATGGATGAACTCGATGACCAAATAACCACAACCAGTATAGAAGAGAATTTTATGACTTCGGTGTGGTACAAAGATATAGTATCTTATCTTCTGACTTTGAAATGCCCAAGTGATATGACTCTATCTAAAGCTAGAACGTTGAAATTTCATGTGGTTAAGTACTGTATTTCAGAGAGCCAATTGTATTGGAAAGACCCTGTAGGTTTTCTAATGGTTTGTCTAGTAGAATCAGAGACGGAAAAGGTCATAAATGAATTCCACAAGGGGGTGTGCGAAGGACATCATGCATGGAGAGAAACAGATTATAAAATCCTGAGAGCGGGATATTATTGGCCTAAATTATTCATATATGTAAATGCCAAAGTCAGAGCCTGTAATTCATGCCAATTATTTGCAGGAAAGCAGAAACTCCCAGCACTACCTCTAGTCCCAATTAAAATGAAAGCTCCATTCCAACAATGGGGGTTGGATTTTATAGGAAAAATTAATCCACATTCCAGTGCACAACACAAATGGATCCTAGCTGCTACAGATTATTTCACCAAATGGGTAGAAGCTATTCCGACTAGAAGAGCCACAGATTCAGTGGTGATAGAATTCCTGGAAGAAAACGTATTATCTAGATTTGGCTGTCCCCAAAAGATAGTTATAGATAATGCCCAGGCATTCAAATCTATGTAAATGGTTAGCTTTTGCCAAAAGTAAAATATTATATTTGATCAATCCATGACATATTATCCCCAAGGCAATGAGCTAGCTGAATCATCAAATAAAATATTAATTACCATAATTAAGAAGGTGTTGAACGAAAATAAAAAATCTTGGCATGTGCATTTGAAATACGCATTGTGGGCAAATCGGATAGGCGCCAAGAAATTGATTGTCACTTCTCCATTTCAAATGGTATATGATACTGACGTACTATTACCCATAAACCTAGCTCTACCTGTGATGAAACTTTGGGAAAATGAAAAAGAAGAACCAAACCATGTCACAATAAGAATAAGTGAATTGATTGAAGTTCAACAGAATAGGGATGAGGTGGACAAAAGGATGCAGAAATATCAAGACAACATGAATGCATTGCTCGATCATAAGGCTAAAGACAGGGAATTCATCCCTAACAATTTGGTTTTGAAATGGGACACTAGGAGAGAAGACTCAGCAAAACATGGAAAATTCAATCATATCTGGTATGGACCATTCAAAGTCACAGCTTCTGAAGGGAATAACTCATTTCTATTAGAAAATTTGGACGTTAAAGTCCTCAATGCCCCTATTAACGGGGGTTATTTGAAGCAGTATATGCAATAAACAATTTCCAAAATTCCATTGTATATATCGGTTTGTGTTTTCTGTTTTTATAGTTTTTTAGTATGTTTTACGTTCACCGCAAATAAAGCAGGTTAGTGATCTCCTAGAAATAGATCTATAAAATATTCGACACATTTAATTCTATAAATCTTAATACCCTAGTGCTTTTTATGTTTTCTTCTTCCAAGATTCTGGTCTACATCCCAAACATCAAACGAAAGAAAATGGATGGTCATGTATCAAGAAATTCATTCGCTCAAAACAGGTGCTAAAAAAATAATTTACTGAGATGAGAACGAAGTGGTAAGGCAAAGGTATGAATTTTCGAACTGTCTAAATTTCAAATGAATATCACCTAGGTGGAACAATGATCTCATGAGTATGAGCATATTCGCCCGAGGTATCATCAAAGAACGAAATTTTCTATGGATCATAAAGGATTCCTATGAATAAGATAAAAATAAGTAAAATAAACAGGAGAAGTAAAGTGAAAAAAAGGGGTTCCAAGAGTCAGGATTGCGTTACCACAACTATGTTTATGAAATCGGAAGCCTTCTCTGCCATCCTGTTCCAATTTGTGGTATCCTCCCCTTGACCCCAGATGCCTTCCCATGATTTCTAGAGAGGAAGGATAGGTTACACTTTAGCTATGAAAGATGACAAACGAATATTTATAAGCAAGTCAAGTCCTCACGATTCCTCAAACTCTTACTGAAAAAAAATATGTATAGGCTAATCCTAATTCTCTTAGTTCTTTTAACAGGTTCTAAAAAAATTTAGTCTTGCTCAAAAGAAACTCCCTGGAAATAAAATTCCCCCATAAGTTTTTCTATAGACTAAGATGTTTTGAAGGTCAAAAATAAACTAATCCAAAGTAATCAAAGTGAGTTGACAGACCTCTATTGCAAAATTATACACAGATATCACCCCTGGTATACTTTATACTAACTTCATGTCAAAGAAAATATAAGATGGATGGTGAAAGAAAATTCAAAAAATTGATTGCCCCCATCTAGTCCTAAAAAAAAGAGATGATGAAAGGAAATTCATAAAATGATTGTCCTCATATCAGCATTTAAATGAAAAATTACATTTTGAAGTGGTGAAAGGAAATTCAATAAAGGGAATTAGATAACTTCACTAGGGTACTGAACAGGTTCACTGACAGTGAAACAATGTCTAATATATCTGTAAGGTTGTTATACATGAATTATATTGTACTCTGGTAAATTAGTTTTCTTTGAATTTAGATCTACATCCCAAGTTCACGCAGGACTCCCTGATTAAAAACATTAAAATTAATTCACCTTGAGGCAAGCAAGATCGACAGAACCTGTTAAAATTCCTAAGGTTGTTTGGATTATTTTAAGCAGACTAGAAATCAATATTAGGAAAGAGGAAGTCAAATGGTCTAAATTGAGATTAGAGAGCGATTGGGTTTCAAAATCTTTTAGAGGTAAGGATGAAACCCCCCTTTTTTCCTCTACACCCTCTTTCTGAACAAGTTTTTGCATAAACAAACTAATGACTCCATTTTCCCAATAAAGGCATGTGGTCTATTGTTCTTCTCATCCTGCAGGGAGATGAGATCCCTAGATGGAGCCTATGTTGAAACAAAGTTTATTTTTCTTCTCTAAATCCAAATCCCCATTTTTCTCTAGTTAAGGAGCCACCCTTAGTTCTAAAAAGGAGTCAAAAAGTCTTTCGAGATTTTCAGGTTTTGGGGTTCAGCTATTCAGGAAGAATGTTTTTTAATAACAACTCCAAAGTCCCGGTACTGAAATCTTGAAAAAGTTATTGTTTAAAATGGATTGAACTGATTTTAACATAATAATTAAAATCGTTAATGACTTTCTAAGCCTTTCGCATGTTCTTTTTCGACCATCTCAACTTAAACAGTATTTCAAATGTCCCGACGTGCTTTTTACGAAATACCTTTTAATCATGATTAATTAAGTCTTAAAACATACTTAACAAATTGTTAATCAGTTGCAATTTGGGAAATCAAAGAGTCTACTTTGTGTCTCCTTAAAACCCTGATTCTCGAAGTCATGAAATTCTTAAAAGCTAATTCTATGTTTATTAAGAAGTAAGAAGGTTTAATGATAATAAATCTCATCACAATTTCATGACTCGGGATTTCTTGTGTTAAAGAGTCGTCAGAGTCCCAATACTCCAATCCACAAAAAGTAAAGACTAACCCCTGATCACAATTAATTAAAGGATTAAAACAAGTGGTTAGTGCCTAAATAAATCCCATCATGGTTTCATGATTCGGGATTTACTTGTGTCATACCTCTTCGGGATACAATGCTCAAAACTATGAAACACAAAATCTCGAAAGAATGAAGAGTTTAAACATAATTAACTTAATTTTAAAACAAGCATTAAGGGTATTAAATAACTTTTTGTGTTTTTCTATTCAGGAGTTTTCGATGACCTTCCTTTCGAAATCTTAGTTTTGAATCGTCCATATGTGGCAGTGTCTATAACGGATTAATGGAGATATTTTTAACATAAAGTGCATATATCCAAGCGTACCATCCCCATTAAATCATTTAATTTTTATCACGTATATTGGTACGGTAATTTTAAGACATGTTAAAGGTAAATAAAGGTTTTCCATTTCGAATTTTATTCTTATTTTCAAACTAGGAGGGAGTTACATTCGTGAGAACTCACACATTTCTTCTCTGCAACAGGTTTTCATTTTAGTACAAACATAATGGCACCCATAAAGGGGCCTAAGAAGAGTGAGGAGGCAGGTGAAAGCTCGAACCCGGATGGAGATATTATATCCGACACTACACCACATGTTGTGGATTCAATCAAATCTTGGAGGCAGATTTTTAAAACTTTAGACTATGAGATTCAGAATTGCCCTGTTGATTTCGGAAATGAAAGGACTGAAAATAAAATTAGAGACATAGCAGAGTCTGAGATTCATAAAATAGCCACACAGCCGAGACTCATGCCATATAATGACATGATAAGATGGGCTTTAGAGAAAACTAACATTCATACAAGGTGCATTCTAAATAGCCAAAAGGTCGTTGTCGGCTCATTTAGACCCTAGCACATCCAAGTAATGTATAAATTATCCCCTACTTATAAATACATTTATAATGTCAAATTCATAGAGGAATTTCAAAGAAAGGAGTGTACAGAATTCGATCAAACATATCTAGGTATAATCAAAGAATGGTGGGGAATTCCAGTGGGATTTAGAACTAATACCCATGGTAGTTATGCCACATCTTCATTAAATGAATACATGGTTTATATAGCTTTGATTATATGTAGACTTTTTAGGAGGAAAATACCTACCAATTTCCCTGTAGAATGAGTGCCACTTATATAAGAAGTAGTCGAGGGTTACAATTTCAATTGGGGTAAAATTTTATCAGACAATCTAACTAAGGATATTTCAGAGTACCAAACAGCAAAATCAAAAGGCTGACCTGCATAGTTTTACATGTCTACATATATTATGGATGTTATTTGTTACATGACTCCATTCCCGTTGATGAATTGGAGCTGGAACCCAGCTTGTGCGGAGCCCATTCATGTTTATCACTCTAAACTATGTGAAGAGAATGTTAAAGATTTCTTTTACAAAATCTGTCACTATGTAGTGATACCTTTGCACCAAATTTTGTATGGTTATGCACCCCCTCGTATTTCAGAGCCAATCGTAGGAAACCTCAAGGCGATTGAATATTGGTTTATTGAAGAGGGTTTCTCCTATGTCAGGGTTTTCGGGTGCTCGATTCCTCCTCACGTACTTCCAAAATTTCTTATCGCCAGACTGGTGTGCAAGGAGGTGGCCTACCAAATAATAACAGGTGGCATCGACACAGAATTGAAAGCGTCTCAGAAGAAGTTATGGCCACTTTTTCCTGTACATATTGGGAAGTGTTCACTGCTTAACTTTGGTCATTCCAAGGTTGAAGTTGCAGCACTAGAAGACATCAAATTGGTAGATATTGAACTCATAAAACATGACCCTTATCAAATTGTAGGAAATCATATTTCTCATTGCAATATGAAAATGTATAAACATGAAGCTTCTCCCTCGGAAGACATGTTCAAGGGAGCTGGAACCTATGAGGAAATATTAGATAGAGTTCAAACATTATCACCCGACCTACAGTCCACCTTTTTAAATTTCCAGAAGCACAAGCAAAGTGGTCTGCCAAAGATACTACAGGGAGAATCAACAACCCCTCCTCCAGCTCAAGGAAGTATTCCCCCAGGTTTTGGATCAGAGGCTCATGATAAAGGGACTACAGAAGAAAATCCAAAGAAAACTGAAGCATCTTCACAAAAAGAAGAAGCTTCTCAAACAGAGCACCCAAAGTCTGAAATAGAAGTTAGGCTTAAGACACCTTCAAAGTCGAGTCAAATGATTCCTCTTTTATCATCAACTATTCCTACTAAAATCCCCAAAACAGTAGGAGAAACTCAATCTTCATAATTGGGCAACCCTATTTCATCATTAACTCCTTTACAGTCAACTTTTGGGAACGCCCATATGGAAGTCATATATGTCAGTGACCTTACTCCTATCTCTAGAGAAGAGATACCTGCCCCTGACTACTTTTTCAATAAGAAGAGGAAGGTTGTAGTAAAACAAAAAATGCATTTGAGAGAAGGCACAATGGTGAAGAAACACATAGTTCTCGTAGATGGACAGAACCTAGAAGAGGAAGATTTCACCACAAAAGTAGCAGGCTCTATGGGAGATTTGGCGACAACCAATTTATTCTCATTTGAATCTCTGAAAACAAGGCTAAAAACTAAAAATCAAATGACAGCTCAGTTGCAGGACCAAATAAGGCACACATAAAATAATATTCGAGAGGAGGTAAATCAAAGAGTTGAACATGCCAGAACTACTGACAAACAGAAAATGCAATATTTGAAGTCTAGTTTAGATGAAGCAAACAAGCATATGCAAATGAGTCAAGTACAGTTTATTCGGAAGGAATAATTAGTGAGATAGCTATAGGCTGAGTTGAATTCCATTGAAGGACAAGTCATATATATAACAACATTTCAAGCCCAAGCAATAGAGGTGCATGATAAACTACAAGCAGAACAACAAAACATGCTTTCCAAAATAGAAATCGTTCAAAACTACTTCCTGGAAATAATCCACTCACTGGATAACAGTGCTTTCAAGGAAAAAGAGGCTATAGCAGCTCGCTATGATTTTCAAAAGGATTTAGCATTTTCGGATAGAGAGGAAGTATCAACAATCCCAAAGTTGATTGTGGAAGAATGGATCAGGGGAGACATCATATTAAAAACATGGAAGACCAATATTGTCGAAAGAAGGAAAATGGCAAGAGAAGTTAAGAAAGAATGTGAAGAAGCACTTGATCAACTAGATAAAAAAACACTAGGCATTGGTAAAGGTGATTGTCCTGGGCTATTAGGATAGATCAATGTTGTAAGGCATCAACTACATGTCAAGGAGAGATGAAATGAAGCCCAGCTTGAGATTCCACAATTGAAGTAGTTTGACATCACCCAAATGGATAAGTGGCTAATAAAGGCAAATCTACAATTGTAGTCGACAAAGTTTGAAAAGGGAAAGATTGAAGACAGGTTGCCCCAAATTCAGAGGAAGTTGTATGTGTTTGAAGCAAAGGATACAATAGAACCTTCCACAATTTTGGTGCAGTTTCTAGACAAGTGCGTCGAGTGTTTTTGACTGAGCGAAGGAATCACTTCAAAAGAAATGATGAAGTAACACATGTATGCTCATTTTTGTCCAACTGTTAGAAAAGTAAAAATTAACCGAGCAAAACGGTTCAAAATTTGTATTGTCTAACCGTTAATACCTAGGAGATTAGGAGAATACCAACCGTCTAGGGTTGATGATTTTCTTTGTATAAATACAATTTTGAAAGTTGAACCAAGGGGGTATTTTTCCTTGGCCGATTGTAGCAAAGAAAATTTTCATTTTCCATAATTAATACAAATGCAAATTCAAGACTCCAGATCTTGTCAAGTTTGAGTTATGTGTTCCTCTGTTACTTCATATTTAATCTCATTTCTTATATATGTTTGATGAATGCTTAGCTACAATTTAGTAAAACCTCTACTGTGGTGATTGATTATTTTATTCATCTAATCATTTATAGCTTTTCCTCTGTATCATCTATCAGCAGGTACAAGACTTGTGAATTACTTAGATTTTTATATCTTATGCTTCATTAAAGTTTTTCTTGTCTATTTTCTTCTTCTGTCACAAAGTAAGATTCTTCCTTGGTTGATGCCTCACATTGTTCCACAGTTTTATGTTTTCTATCATTTCCTGCATGATTTTCAATTTAACTTAGATACGGGAAACAACCTTTGATTTTTTTATACTATTAATTCAAATTTGGGAATTTTTCTTATATAATCTAAAATAGAAACAACAACCTAAAAAACAACAAATTCTTAAAACTCTTTTTCCTCCATGATTGTACCTGTTACGAGACAACCCAATATTGAACCCGGTTTTACAAATCAGACAAGTATCGCTTTAACTCTTTTTAACACCATCTTAAAAACTACTACCACCCAGGTTGAACTTGAACGTTCATGGGAAGCCATTGAGCAGGACATTAGCGTCCAGGAACAATTGGAAGCTAGACAAAGACAACTCAGAAATCAATCATAGCTCTTTTTCCCCTAAGAGTTGTTTTTCCTTTCTTTATATCATAGACCCTCTTTATTTTCGGATATGTGGACTTTATACTTTCAAGCCTTAAGTATAAACTCTGGAACAACACTAGGTATTAGATCAATAGAAAAAAAAATTCTCTCCTTGAAGGTAATTATGGTATTTCTTCTACGAATACATCCTCAAATCCCCGAAGATCTGGAAATTTTTCTAAATTCGTTTTTCTTTCTTTCTCTAGAATATTTTTTACTTGGATAGAATATATTTTGTAGCCTTTACTAATGCACTTTTTAAATTTCATTGTTGATATTTGTCTGATAGGAACTAGTTTACTAATTTCTTGCATTATTCTTGATATTTCCTTTTAATCTTTGTATACAAATGATTTTTCATAACATTTTAATATAACTTTGTGCTTTTATAATGAGTCCATACCTATAAGTATTTCATAAGATCCTAAAGGTAATTCATTGAAGTTTATCTTTGTATCTTATCCACTTGAATTTAGTTCGCAATCAAGAATGAGTTTTGTTATCTTTCTTTTTGTTCCTGTTGCTAATTGTACTAACCAAGATTTAGTATGATTACCTTCTTCATCTTATTTGAGTCTAATGAAGTTGGGGATAACATAACTTAAACTATCTTATGGGTCAATTAAAACAGATAATTTATGGTATGAACTTTACCTTCAATATCCACAATAGTGGATTGATGATCTGTTTTCCTTCCATCCAAAGCTACATTGATTCTATGAATAATTTTGTCAATATATCCAACTATGAAAGCTTCATGTATGCTCTGAATAGTCTTGTTTTCAACATTTCTATAAGGATATTTTCTCAGCAAACATTGTTCTCCACATCACCAACATTTCAATGGTTCTCTAGGATTATCATTTGTTTCCTTGAATCCCAAATTAACTCACTTGTTTCCCAACACTTGTGGTGAGTTTTTGTAGGAGTTATGTCCTTAGTGTCCTTTAGACATGTTTCAAAATGGGGTTGATTTAAAATCCCTTTTACTTTGATTGAGTTTCTCTTTCTTCTTTTCTCTCCATGCTTATGGATTTTCAGATCGTTGTTTGTACTGACCATAGCATATTCATTTTTTTCACAGTACTTCGTTCAATTTTTTTTGGTTATCAAATTATATTCTCTCCTTTTATAAAAAACTTAGAAGCCTTTGAACTTTTACCTTTTCATCTTTAATATAGTGCAAAAGCCTCAACAATTCCATAAACTTAGTAATTAGATCCTCCATGGACATACGTCCTAACTTCATCTCATAGAATGCTTTGGTTTTTCTCTCATAATAAATTTAAGATAAGTATTGTTTCTTAAATTATTTCTTAAAATCTGCCCATTCCATTTTCTTTTCCTTTATACCTTTGGATTGTTTTAGGTCTTTCCACTATATACTGGATTTACCTTTCAAATTGTAAATAGCCATCCTTACTTTCATATTACTAGATTAATTGTAAATCTAGAAGTATTTATTTATTTCAAGTAGCCAATCTACTGCCTCTTCACCAGTTCTGGACTCACCATCAAATATTGGAGGTTTTTTTTTCTTAAATTTGTAGATTTTAGCCTCGTACAATTATTTACTACAAACCTTTTTTCAGTAAAAGAACATAAAATATATAATGGAAAATACACACATTACACAAATATTTGTCACCTAGAAACCCAAACTAGGAAACCCAATGTATTCTATATTCATTCACATCATACAATGTTTACAATACAATATACATATAGGAGCCAGTAACATCCAAAACCCTAACCCAATGACCTGGATTAATCAACAACCCTAATTCCCTAACCGGAAATATAAAACCATTGGAAAAACACATGTGCCGAAAAACCGCCCAATAATGGACATGAAAATTGAGCCAACACGAAAAATGAGGAAAAAAAGGTGACACCTTTCCCAAGGAAAAAAATTTATTGGGGGTGTTTCCCCCGAAGGGAGGATCTAAAATCCCCCCCTCAAATCCCCCCGAACGTTCAGTGCAACGTAGAGAACACTATTTCTAGTCATGCAAACAATATAACACATACCCAACAAAATTCTCCATCTAAATGGTCCACTTGTTTTCTTTTTCTTACTCTAGATGTTATGTTTTTCGTCATATGTGTTTCATTAGATGAGTTGTTTTCTTTTTATGTTCCATGGCTAGAATCCTTTGAGTATTTTTTACTAACATCCTCATCTACTTCATTATCCTTTGGGATGTTTTTCATTTTTGTGCTCTGTAATAACATCTCATTTATTTCTTATTGATCTTCCTACACTTTCCATAATTTTTCATTATCAACTTTGAATACTTGTAATTCCACAATAAGATTCTTCATTGTTTCCAATACATGGGTTGTTGAACTACTCTCATTGTAATGTTCTAGGTTTATAGGAGGTTCTTGATTATTAATACCTTTAGGTCTTCCTTCTTCTCCATTCTGCGCTAACATAGTTATAAAAAAAATTTGGACACAGTCTCTTTGTAACAATGAAAAATTTTGTTTGTTATATTTTTTCATTTAACATAATATTTTCTTGTGGTGCCCTTAGGCCTAAGTATTGTAACCTACAACTTTGATACAATATGTAACAAACCTTGTTTTCCATAAAAAACAATTTTGTTAGTTTGGAATTAAGAAAGGATTTTGTCAATACTTACCTTATAAGTATACATATAGTTATGAATCTTAAAGGGTAAGATAAAAAAATTATACACCCTACTATTGTCTCTTACTTTAATTCAAGAGTTGTATGGGAAAAAAGTTCAATATTTTCCTTCCAAGTTTGGATGAGTTTCCTATATGCTATTATATTGAGTGCACCCTTTTTATTCTTTTCTATGACAAGTCATGACCTTAGGAACCCTCAAGTTTGAGCCCTCACTACTATGGGTAAAAATTATAGTAACGATCGTGGATAAAAATTGTATGGATTTTTGTATATATTAGAATACATTTGAATGTGGAGAAAAGTTGAACGTCTTGGCCAACAAAAGGGTTGGTGCAGTCTTTCATTCGGTGCTTATCAACTTGAAAGTTAAATTTGCAAGGGGAAATATGTGTCTACACCTCTTTGAACTCAGGCACATACAGACATGTCCAACTAGTCTCCTAACCAATCTGATCACCTCTTTTTGTGAGAATCACATGGCTTCTGGTAAGGAAAGTTGTATCCCTCGAGGTATGTATGGGTGATGGGAATGAGGCCTCGTCACTTTTGGAATACGGTGGTTTAGTATTGTTTCCCCAAACATTCATTTATGTCATTCGAACATCTAGAGGTTTTTACTATATAATAGAGTAATGTTTATAGAAATCTATCGTAGTAATACTTTCATGGCCATTCTGGTAGTGAAAGATTTGTTTAACATTGGTGTCAAGTAGCTGTATGGATTCTTTTTGTTAACATATTATTTTTAGGTAAGGAGTTCTACCTTATGAGAATATGATAACTCTGTTTAATTAAATATGAATGAAGGATTTAACTCTACATGCAATTCATGGACAATGCCCATTATTCCCTTTTAAATTATTTCTTTTACCACAAAGGATAAGGATTAATCATTTATATAAGTGTATAATGGGTTATTTTCCTTTGTCATTTATGTAGTCAATTACCTAGAGTCTAGTAAGATAGTTTTCTTTACCCTTTTACATATCTATGAGTTTTTCTCACCTTCGGGGAGTTTGGAGGTCGAATTATAATATGTCCTTGATGGTTAACATAAGTCTTTATGCAAGGGTGTAACATCTAGTTCCATTGATCACATTTTATACACTGACTTATTCTTTGAGGAAACTTGTGGGAAAATGATCATGTTAAAGCATGGTACATTATGATTATGTTTTGGTTTATGAGATATGTTGTGTTAAGTATTGAGATTTATATGTTATTTTATTTATGTATAGTATTAGGAGATATTATGATGAGGTTTCTTGAGTGTCTAGGAAATGTGACAGGGTAAGGATTCAAATGGGATCAACAAACTTCCTTGGACTGGATTAAGTCAGGGAGTGGAATTTTATTTTGGTTTGAGTACTTGATTTATACTCATTTATATTGATGATTATTTGGTATGGATTTCATGTATATGCATTATTGACATTATCTTTGTTAGCACATGTAGTCATGGAGACCCTTGTTAATCTAACTCACATAAGGAGTAACAGGTTCATAAACATATACCAGACATATGAGTGAGAGGAGGGGAAGAGTTCTTTTCACAACCTACTAGCACTCTTTTCTTGACCTGAAATGAAGGTTAATGATTACCTTGTTCTGAGAGGATCACGATGTCATGAGGGCAGACTGAGACAATCGCTCATGAGGATTATTGAAGAGTGCACAATAAGGAAGATACCTAAATAAAACTTTATAAGAGGAACGAAATAAATACATATTATTATTATTATTAACATAGAAACACAAGGAACAATAACATGGATACAGTAAAAATGACTTTTATTCAATAAGGAAGTATGTTGAAACTGTAAAATACAGACTGCAAACAAGCTTGTTATAATGGTGGTGGCTTATCTCTAAGAAGAGCTGTGACGATTGCACTCATTCACAAGAAGATGGTTACAATGAGACTCTCCAAGCATTTTTACAATAAACATGAATGAAAAAACCCTAGACATCCAAAAACCTAACCCTGGGAGATGAAGCACCAAAATTCATGTGGGCCCCATTGGGGTAAGTTAGTACATCAACTTCCTGGGATCGTAACTTTTGCATATGATCTTTGTTTTAGGCGCACGATAACCCGTTGGAAAGGTATATCTGAGGAATAAACATGTTTCCATAAGAATCTAACTCTATTTATATTCTAACTATGGAGATCCCTAAAAACGTTGTTTAGGGCCTCAAAGCGACCCCAAAAGTTCGGGACCCGAAAACTAGAAAAAAACATGCCAAACTGAAAAACTACCAAAATGAGCCAGTTGGAATAGGTGGGAGGCCACCGAAATCCATATGGATCAATCCTCCCCCTTAGGAAGTAATGGTATCCTTTGCATTGTGTTCTCCCATCAAATTGAGAATTTTTTGTTGAATTTGGCCCCAGGTTAGCCACTTTCCTTGGTGCAGGAGCTACCCTACTTTGACAACTCAATAAAGTCGGATCCTTTTCTAGCAAGTAACCTTCACCTATGTGTCCACAATATAATCAATGGATTCCTATTCCATGTAGTCGGGGTTGATATCTGTGGGTGTCAACTATTCTTCTATCTCTGAGGTGTCCAATAATGGTGGGAAATATGGTCGAAGGAGAGCCACATTGAACACAGGGTGCAAGCCAAGGAAAGGGGGAATGTTGAGCTCAAAATAATTGTCTTCAACAACCTTGGTGATGGGGTAAGGTCCATAATAGAGTGGACATAGTTTCTAATGGGGCCCTGTAAGGAATTATTTCTGCAAGTGCAACCAAACTTTATCTCCCACCTGAAACTTATGTGGCACTCGGTGTTGATCATGGCGTTTCTTGTATTTGGCATTAGAATTCTATAAAATATCATGAACCCATTGGTGGATGTGATGGATCCTCTCAACGAACCATGTGGCTTTGTTATCTTTGGTTGTCGCAGGTGATGAGTCGGTCGGGGTGGCCGTAAGGGGTAGTGAAACATCTATGGGACCCAATGGTTGGAATACCAACCCCACCTGAAATGTGTTGTGGCCGGTTGAGCTATGTATGACCCAGTTGTAGCTATGGTAAACATATGGAAGACTCCAATCCCATGTGTCGGGGTTCTTTTAATTGTACATGCGTAGGATATGTATGATCGTCTTATTGACGACCTCGATTTTCCCATCTTTTTGTGGGTGGAAGGCAATGGATTTGGTGATCTTGGTGTCTAGCAGGGACCAAAGGCTTGACCAGAATGTGCTGAGGAACTGACTATATCGATATGAGACAATGGATTATGGGATTCAAAAATGTACCCACACTCGTTCAAAGAAGAGCTTGGCAGTGGCGTTTACTGTGATGCTCTTCTTGTAGGCGACCAGAATCACCATCTTGGAAAAGTGATCAACAACCACAAAAACACAGTCATTTCCCCACTTGGTGGAAGAGAGGCTCGACATGTATTCCATTGAGATGGATTCCCATGGCCTATCTGTTAGAGCAATATTTTCCTCACCCTATGCAATTTTGCAGAGAGGGATTTTTTCCATTTTCCTATGAAGACTTATCTTCCCTGTTACTTAAGTCCAGAGACAAAAATATAAATTTTACCACTTGTACACATCTTACACCCTATACAACAAGTGTATACGTAGGATACTCCTCTACAACCCGCGTACATTGGGATTTTTGCCATAAAATCAAAATTAAATGATGGGTTTCCATGTCATGATAGGAGATCTCTGATCCTTGGCCTTCCATATACTAGAAACATTCTGACTTGACCCTTCAGTTGCATTTTGAAGGCTATAAAGAAGCCAATTTCAAGTTGTGAAAAAGGAGAAAGAATTCAAATTTGAGAGCAAAGTTACTCTAGAGAAATTATTTACTTCATATTGAGTCTACATCCCTTTGTCCTTTAATTATGAACACAGTTTTCAGCCCCCAATATCTTCTCTTATTGATGGAGAACCTCATTATATCCCTTATATGAGCTTACCTTTGGTGGAGGATTGAAGTGGTGGAGTCCCAGCTGGAAGGAACTTGGTTTCTTGGTTCTGAACCGTCTCGACACAGAAGTCTGTAATATTTTAACTTTTGTTGATCATTTATTAATAGAAATACTCTCTTTCCATCCAATTGATATCTTGAAAATATATGAATTATTATCCATGGGAATTTTTGTTATGTATATTGATGGATTGTGCTATATAATGTGTTGACCTTTTATATCACCACCATATGAATGTTTTGCTTGTTTGTTGAGAACTTGTTGCAGGTATATAGCTTTGGATCGAAGTGATCAATGATGGACATTATTGAACATCTGAACGACGTAGGCCCCTTTCTTATCTCCCTTGCACATTGGTTTATATATCATATCGTTGGAATAGAGTTGATTTCTACAGTCATTTACATCTGTTGTGGTTCACCCTAGCCATAGAGATATTTTCCTCATAAAAGAATTAGCGACCATACTAGGGATGAATCTTCTTTCTTAGGGTTTGAAGTACTTTTCTCCTTAGATTTCTCTCGTTTCTATTGTGGTTCTTGTCATATCATTGCTTAACAAATCCTATTCACTCTGGGTCTGAGTTTTCAGCCTTTCTCCCTTTCCTAGCCTTGTTTCAAAGTATATACATGCCTTTCTCCTTGACAGTCATGTATACATGTAGGTTGTCTCATTGCAAGCTACGTATATACGTTGTGTTTTCCCAAACAATCGCATACACCTTTTTTCCTTGCATGTTTTCTTAGTCTGGTGTTTGTTGGGTGGTATTTGATGCTTGCTGAGCCTTATTAGGTCTCTGTATTTCTTGTTGAGTGCCTATGGGATGACAAGAAACCCTCTTTTGTTTGAATTTATGGGTGAAGTCTTTCTCTTCATCTTTTGATTTTTATTGTCCTTGTACATTGGAATGGATGTTTTTTTTCTTGGTATCCTGCTTGAGTTTTCTTTTTTTTATACACAGTAGGGTTATATATCAAGTTACTTTTCAGTCCATGCATTTTCATTTTTGATATATTGAAAATACAAAAATATAGGCATTTTGCGTTGCTTGGCATTTTTGTCTTTTGAGTTTTTATCATTAGCTTAGTGCATATAGTGAAACATTGCATTTTTACTTCTGAATTGCAAAGTTGAATTTGAAAATTGCATCATTTTTAAAAGCATATCATAGATTAAAATTAAAAGTTAGGACTTTGCATTATTTTCATATTTACTTTTCTTGCAGAGTCATAACACCGTGAGTTTCACTACCATAGCTTTTTGAGTAATCACGTCCATTAAAATCAATGCTATAATTTAAAATTTATTAGTAATGATTTTATTTTCTAGGGTGCACAAACTAGCCTATGATTTAGTGCCTTGGAATAGGATTTTTGTGAGTAAAATTCTCCAAGAAAATTAAATCAACATATGTGTCTGAGTCAAGGAGTGGAGAACCCATTGCATAATTGGTAAGATCAGAAGGCTCCTCTCACACTGTAGTTAATCACGAGGTCGCGTGAAGTTCGTTGAAGGGATATCCCCCCGATACCTTCCTAGCGTCAGAGATATTTCTGGGGATCTATTCGTATCCGGGGATCTTCTTAGTGCCCTTAACTCTGTGAGAGGCAGTGCTTTCAAGGTTTCAGGATTTTCTACCCTCACCATATGGTGGACTTGACTTAGGATTGTTCGCCTGTGCATCGATTATATAGTGTTTTATTAGTTGCTTGACTTAGGTGTCTCATAGGTTACTTGCAGGGGTTATTTTGTAGGTATCCTGAGTCAGATAAGGGTCGGACAACACACAACCTTTATGGAGGATTACCTCCCCAGGGGGATCTGATCGACTGGTTGTTAATCCCATGAGGGCCCTTATAACTGATTTTTTTACCTCTGATCTTTAGCAGGGAGTCTCAGGCCCCTCTTGGGCAAGACATAGCTTCTTTAGGGAGGGAGGCCACTCAACCACTTTACCCCATTTGTATGCATATTGGTCGTTTGAATTTTGGTGTTCTCTTTGATTACTAGTTGGCCTTAATAGTCTATACTAACTCCTCATTATGGATAGTGGAGTCCCTTTGGCTCCTTCTTTCATTGTTTCTTACCCCATGATGCCTACTCAATTCATGGGGATGAATCCTCATGTTTCTTATAATGGTATGCAGAACTTTGGTACTCAGTTCACGCCTTGTGTCTCTAGTCATTATTTCATTGATATGCCTTCACCCTTGGAATCCTCTCCATGGTCCACTTATATGAATCCTAGCATTGGATCTAGGGGCACCATGGCCTCAATCCCTACATCTTCATTTGATATGATTCATGTCCCTCAACCTACTTTTACAATGGGAGGTTGGAACCTCCCCTCTTATGGATCATGTCTTGGCTATGCTCTTTCAGGAGCCAATAGTCAGATGGGTTCTTATTCTACCTATTACACTCCATCCATGTATCCTTCATCCGTCATGTCGGTTCCTTTGAACACTTTTTCCATGGTGAGTCTTCATGTATCCCCGGGTGTTTCATCTGGGGAGAATCAATTTTATGGTTAGGGCTACCTTATTCACAGGACCCCTTGACAAGGGGGAAACATATATCCTCACTCGAATAGTCCTTATCATACTTACGTCTCTCCACAGAATTCAATGATGATGCCCATTCAGACTTCCCTGAATCAATTAAATGAAGGATACTACCTTTCTAGACAGGGACAGGGGGTAAACCAGGATCCCTCCTAGCCTACAATGCTTCAAAGTAAATCTTTCCCTGGACCTTGGCATAAAATGCCACAATTCAATGCTAGTCTAGTCACTATCAGTCACACTGGAGCCCCATCACCAACCTCTGTCATTCATGTTGGAGGTGGGTCGAAAAATTCTATAGGTTATGTTGACAACCCACACCCGACTGCTGCTAGTCGTGCTGGGGGCAACACTTTAGTCACCACAAGTCATATCAATGCCACATCTCCAAACTTTGTGTACCATGTAGTAGATTACTCTCCCACCTTTTCCTGTCACCAGCTATCTTGAACGACATTGGGGGCATTGAGAAGCCTAGACACCTCAGACGTAAGCCTAGATTCCTTTGCAGGGCTTGTGAAGGAATTCATCTTACTTGTTTATGTCCAACCACGGTTGGGATACCAAAAGCGTGGGGTTCACATAAGGACCCTTCATATTCTGAGGTGCCTATGGTTTCAACACATATTATTCATTTGATTGACACGACAGTAATGTCGTTGCAATCTTCTCTTGATCACACCCCCATTGTCGAGGGTGATGCATCACCTATCCATGTTATCATGCATCCTATTCAATCTAGAGTTGAAGAAGTGGTTGCACCAGTGAAATATTTGGTCAATACTACTCTCTTTGTGGAGGGTGATTCATCCTTCAACCACATCATCAAAATCCTTGATATTACACCTTCTGAATGAGAGAGAGCTCTACTTTCCCTGATTCCTCTCCCTCCGAGTTTTGAGGCGATCACCTTTGATTGGAATGGTCTTGTGGGGTACCCAATTCCCCTGCCATTGTTTTTTCCTATAAGAGATATTATACAATCTATCACAAAGAATATATACTCCATTAGTTATTTATCCTCCTCGACTTGGAGATCTTTGGGTTTTCCCAATCTTATTTCGATTATCCATAAGATACTGACATTCCACATAAGTTCTGCAAGGGAGCCTTGGCCTCCCCCGTGACTTGTCGCCTAGACTCTCCCAAATGAGTTTAATTTAATCTATTTTCTAACTCATCTAAAAAGGAAAAAAGATTGTCGAGTAATTTATCCCTTTCACACTCGTTAAATTGGATTTGAAAGGTCATGAGTCTTAGTTAAGATTTTTTCTGACTCGTTATCAAAAAATGAAAAGATTGCCGAGTGAACTTGTCTCTTTCACACTCGTAAATTTGGTTTTGAAAAGACATCTATTTGGCATAAGTTTACCCCTTTTTCACACCAAGTAGACTAAAAGACATAAAAAAGGACATTTTTAGCGTTAAGTTGTGACTGTAGCTCATGCCCTTTCTTGCAGTATTGAGCCTATATATGGTTCTCACTTTGTATTATAAATTGTTTGCCTCAGCAGTTCGCATCCTCAACCAAGCAAAGACTTGTTTATATCCTTCTCAATTTGACACCCTGTACCTAGGAGGAAACATTCCCCCGACTGTCCATATCCCACATGCACTTCCCTTCATTGAGCATAGGTTTGTTCCACTACTATAACTAGTTTTTCTTACTTGCGACACTCATTTCCTCCTCTATATCATAGCATTTATTTGTCTATGAAAAAAACAAAAAAAGATGGGAAGGAAGGGAGTATTATCTTGTATCTGCAGCAATTGTGTCACCTTTGAACATAGAACAAAGTTATTTGAGTCCATTCATCATGATTTTGGGATTAGCACAACCTTAGGAAGTTGATCTCATTATAGAGTCTTCTCTACCAACTAGTTACCTTCCAGTCCCTATAGAGAATTTCATTGATTCCTCCTACATCTCATGGTTTCATCGTTGGGTCTATGCTATTGGATTCCTCCATATGTCTCATGCTCTTTTTCAAAGGAAGTCTATCAACCTGTGTCGACCACTCCTCAGAGCTCTTAACTTTGCATGTTGGCCATACCCTCAGTTTGTCTCAGAATCACATGATCTTGTAGTCCTATAATGCACCCTGGCCCTACTTTCATCATTGGTAGGTAACCTTGAACCCAACAGTCGATATTTCATCATTGGTCGTTGACTAGGGGATTTCCCTTGTGTTCGACAGTGGGACATCTATTCACACATTAGGATTTGTACAGTGTCTTAGATGTCATTAGCATTATTGGTGGTTTCCTCAACTTTGTAAACAATTGTCATCATTGGCTGCTATTTAGAGGGTATTTTTTGTGTACTGCTTACACTTGGCAGAGGTGAAATATGAACAGGGTCGTTGGTTCATGAACTTGTTCTTCGTCTGATTTACACCAAATCATGAAGCTTATTCTTTATACCTCGTGCTGACTGATGAGAGATTCCTTAATTCTCTCCTTTCAGTGGGTCTCTTTCCATCGAATTCAACCCGTTTATTCTAGAAACGGGACCTAGAGTCTTATGAGTACCTTGAGGCTTGTATTAATCAGTGACAGGCTCTCTCGACATCGACAGTTGGGAATACATCAATGTCTCTTGATCGATGGATTCTTCAGTTGTTCGAGACTGACTCGTCTATTCACACTTGTAAGAATGTACTATGTGCCTTGATACCTACTTTCATTATCAGTAGGTTGTCTCTCATTTGTTAACGGTATACATCAATGACCGGTAATCAAATGATGTCTCTTTATGTTCGACCTCAACTCTTTTATTCACATGATGTAGACTTTCACCTTTGGTAGATTGTGTAGAAGTCTTGACGACATCATTATGTGGCCATATCTCCCCTGAGTTGTTGCTTCCTTTTGATTGGACCAGTACCTATATGATTTTAGTGATCATGGGAGATCAGATTGTACTCCATGGTATACAGACATCTTCAGATTAGTTTTGAGACTGGTTCTACTGGGCCTTGTTCGTGACTATGAAAACTATTAGCATGTAACTGCATTTGTATTTTCCTATTCATGGCCATAGACACTTGTTTGGTATATTTCCACATGGATCTGCAGTGTATTTTTTCAGCCATGTATGAAAAGTTAGTGCAGAATGTAATGAGCAATTGAGTTCATCCAACTAGTTCCCTACCATTCCACTTATGTGTTATTCATAATGTATTTCAACCATCGTAGATACTCATATGACCTCACACATTAGGGGGCATCTGTTAGGGAAAGATTTACCTCACCCTATGCAATATTGTAGAGAGGGCCTTTTTCCATTTCCCTATGTATACTTATCTTCCCTGTTACTAAAATACAGAGAAAAAAATATAAATTTTTCCACTTGTATGCATCTTGCACCCTATACAACAAGCATATATGCAAGTTTCTCCACTACAGCCCATGTACATCAGAATTTGTGCTAGAAAATCAAAATTAAATGTTGGGTTTCCATGTCATGACAAGAGACCTATGATCCTTGGCCTTCCATATACTGGAAACGTTCTAACTTGGCCCTTCAGCTACATTTTGAAGGCTATAAAGAAGCCAATTCCAGGTTGTGGAAAAGGAGAAAGAATTCAACTTTGAGAGCAATGTTACTCCGGAGAAATTATTTAATTCATATTGAGTCTACATCCCTTTGTCCTTTAAGTCTAAACACAGTGTTCAACCCCCATGATATTCCCTTATTGATGGAGCACCTCATTATCTCCATTATATGAGCTTGCCTTTGGTGGAGGATTGAGGTGGTGGAGGCCCAACTGGAAGGAAATTGGTTTCTCGGTTCTGAACGGTATCGAAACGGAAGTCTGTAATATTTTTACCTTTCACTGATCATTTATTAATAGAAATACTCTCTTCCCATCCAATTGATGTCTTGCAAATATATAAATTATTATCCATGGGCATATTTGTTATTTATATTGATGGATTGGTCTATCTAATGTGCTGACCTTTTATATCTCCACCATATGCTTGTGTTTTTTGTTTGTTGAGAAATTGTTGCAGGTATATAGCTTTGGGTCAAAGTGCTCAATGGTGGAAATCATCGAACATCTAGAAGAGATAGGCCCATTTCTTATCTCCCTTTCACATTGGTTTATATAGCATATCATTGGAATAGAGTTGATTTCTACAGTCATTTCTGTCTGTTGTAATTCACCCTAGCCATAGAGAGATTTTACTCATAACACTGTCAAGGGTAGGAAGAGGGGTGTACAGGCCGTGTTTCTTAGTGGTCAATTTGGAAATAGCGTAGGAAATGCATGATTGGATGTAATTGCGGACATCTTGTCGAAGTTTTGGCCAGTAGAAATGTTGTTGCAAAACTTCCATTATCTTTTCGATGTCGAAGTATCATGCCACCCAATTGTAGCTTTATTACGAGATCGTCTTCACTCAGTCTCTTGATGCAATGCAAAAAATGGCCCAGATTGAACAACAACCCATCCTAAAGATGGAAATAGTGACAACTAAGTTTTCACCAATATTTGGTAGGTGGTGGTGAAGTCAGGGTCTGTCTCATAGAGGTGGGACCATATGGAGGTCTTGTGGTCTCAAGAGTCTAGCATCGTGTTGAGTTTCATGATTGGAGGTCAGTTGAGGCAATAAGTTACTTAGTTGTTACTTTATTTTTTATACTTGATGTTGATGTGGAATTCTTGCAAGTATGTGGACCACTTCTGATGGTGATCATTCTATAATTTTCCTTTTGTTTGCATGATCTGCAGTGGCTTATAATCAGTATGGATGACTATCTCCTTCCCAATAATGTAATGCCTTCACTAGTGAAAGGCTTTCATAATGGAGTACATTTATTTTTCATAATTAGGGTACTTATGGACAACATCGGATAGTGTCTAACTATGATAGGCCACAGGGCAGTCATGTTGAGTGAGAAATGCACTCATAGCATAATCTGAATCATTTGTCTCGATCTCAAAGACTTGTTACAGGTCTAGTAATGAAAGTACTGGGGATGAGCATAAGCACTAATTCAAATCATCAAATGTTTCTTGTTGGGACATGCCCCACAAAAAAAATTGCTTACCACCATGCCTGGTTACTTGGCTGAGGGCCCATGTAGTATGGGAGAATCCTAACACGAACCTGCGATAGAAATTGGCAAGGCCTAAGAAGCTCTAAAGCTCAGTGAGTGTGGTTGGGGATGGCCAATCATGGATGACCTGGATCTTGTTTGAATCCACATGCACACCATGCTTATCAATGATGTAGCCTAGGTACTAGACCTTGTCTATGCCAAAGGATCATTTTTCCAAGTTGGCATATAGTTGGTGTTGTCGCAAGGTGTGCAGAATATGTTAAATATGTTTTAAGTGTTATGCCCAAGTCTTGATGTAGTTAAGTATGTCATCTAGATACACCACTACAAAAGTATTGGTGAAATTTTACAGGGTATCATCCATCAGCCTCATGAAAATTGTTTTTTCATTTTTCAAACCAAAGGGCATGACTAGCCATTCAAAAATACCTTCTTTTGACTTGAAGGAGGTCTTCCATACATCTATCTACTCTATTGGGACCTGGTGGTAGCTAGAATTCATATCAATCTTATTGAAGTATTTGTCCACCTTGAGATGATCAATCAGGTTGTCTATTCGGGGAATTGGGTACCGATTCCTGACTGTGGTTTTATTTAGGGCCCGGTAGTCAATGCAAAGTCATAAGGTCCCATATTTCTTCTACACTAGAATGATTGGGGTCCCACAAGATGATGAGCTAGGACGGATGTTCCCCTTGTGGAATTGTTCTTGGATCTATCACTTGATCTCCTCATTCTCTAGTAGAAAGTGACGGTAGATTGGCCCATTGGGTAGTTGTGCGTCGGGGGTCAAATCGATGGGATGATTGACCTAACAGTGCAGAGGTACTCCTGTAGGTGAGGAGAATATATCTTTGTATTCTTCCATGACATTATCCACTTACTTCTATTCTGTGGAGAGGTCATTCGTGGAGGCCTTGGATGTGGCTAGAATCTTTCACTCGCTCTGAGAGTGAATTGCAAAAAAGACAACTTTCTCGGTCTGAGAGATGACCTCCCTACATTACTAGGAAGAGATCAAGAAAATAACACCAGATGGGACTTCCTCGGGTATATTGTACAATTTCCTATCCAAAGTAATAATAACAATGTGAAGAATAGACTCATACACAATATGAAGTTTCCATAAATAAGGTTTTTCCAAAATAACATCACAAACTTCAAGAGGAGAAACATCACATAATACCTCATCTTTGAAGGGCTTGATGTCATACAATAGGAGGAACTTTTGGCTGACGCGTAGGTCGCTTCCTTCACGGAGCCATCCAATGGTGTAGAGATGGGGGTGTGGCATTATCGACAGGGGTATTCACTTGACGATATCTGCTAAGATGATTTTCTTCTAAATGTCACTATCAATGATGACGTGTAAAAAGGTGCCTTTCACCCACATCTATGAATGAAAGAGGTGCTTGCCTTCCTTTGGCTCGTCTGGTTCACCGGGATGGATATTGGTGGTAGAAATGGTGGCACTGAGTTCTTTTTCAATGATCCATATTCTCCTTTTTGGTTCTGACTCAAAGTTATAACCTGCATCTAATTAATAGGCTTTCACCTTATCCACCAACGACTGTTTTGAGTAGCAATCAACAGTGTTATGCAAGGGGCTCTTATGGAAGTCACACTAATTCCCGAAATCTTTCTTTGTCCTTCCGATGTCCTTATTTACTTACATCTTAGAATTTTTTTCCTAAGGATGTCCATATTTTCTTTGTCATTTATTCTGCAGATTGGGGCTACCCTTTCCCTGCTTTTGTTTTGAGGGGTTCCAAGGCCCAAATCGTCACATCTTTTTTTTAAGCTTCTGCTCAATTTTGATAACATATCAATAGGATGTGCCTAAGCACAAGATGTCTAGAAAATCCATTTTGGCTTGGATGTATCTATGCAAACCACCGCCATACTTGAGAACCAGATGTTTCTCAAAAGAGTTTATACCTAGCCTGGTGCACAAGGCATGGAAGATATTTCTGAACTCTGAGACTTCTTGGTCTCTTTCCTACCGCAGTGCGATCCATTTTGTATATAGGTCGTCATAACTTCCAATAGGGTAGTATTGTTCCTTAATAGCATCATTGAAGGACTCACAAGTGACCATGACTGTAAATAATGAGGGTTCCTCTGTTTCCTCTATCTCACTTAAAGTCTCCCACCAATATTTGACATGGGGAATGACTTTGAGGAGTGAAAAAGTAATATTTTCTCTATTCGAATATTTATGGACAGAAAAATACCCTTTTAGCAGATTCAACCATTTGTCTATAGAATCTGTGTCTATATGACCTTCAAATATAGGAATATAAAAGTTGATTTTCATCTTGAATGCGGCGGCACCTCCGCTCGAGGAATATGTGTCACCTGTTGGTAGTCACCGAAAAATTTGTGCAAAGATATCGATCATCTCGTTCCTTTGTTGCATGATGGATTCCTTGAACAACATTCTAAGAGTATATCATTTCTCGTTGTATTTATTTTCTCTCGCCATGAGAGGCATCTTAGGCATGCGAGAGATTTTTTCCTCAAGAGAGAAAAGATCAAGTCCCAACTCTTTATACCTTGACCATGTCAGGGACATGCATTAAGAACGACAAGGAGTAGACAGCCCTGATACCACTGATCTAGATTTTATGAGAAGAATAGAATGAATAGATATTATTATTATTATCACATAAACACAAGGAACAATAACAGAGATACAGTAAAAATGGATTTTATTCAATAAGGAAATATGTTGAAACTGTAAAATGCAGACTGAAAACAAGGTTGCTAGAATGGTAGCAGATTATCTCTGAGAAAAGATGTGACGATTGTTCTCATTGTCAAGAAGATGGTTACAATGAGGATATCCAATACTTTTTACAATAAACAGGATTGAAAAAACCCTCGACATTCAAAAACCTAACCGTGGGAGATGAAGCGTCAAAAGTCCTGTGGGCCCCGTTGGAGTAAGTTAGTACATCAACTTTCCTGAGTCGTAACTTTTTCATATGATCTCCATTTTAGGCGTGCGATAGCCCATTGGAAAGTTATATCCAAGGAATACACATGCTTCCACCAAACTCTAACTCTCTCTATAATCTAATTGTGGTGAGCCCTAAAAACTGTTGTTTAGGGCCTCAAAACGGCCCTAGAAGTTTGGGAGACGAAAACTAGAAAACAAATTACAAACTGAAACATTGTCGAAATGATCCAATTAGAATAGGTGGGAGGCCACTGATATCGATCTTGATCAGTACCTTATTCCTCAGCAATCCCTTAGTATCATAGAAGGTCAACCATTGGAGTGTTGACTCCAAATGTCTAACAAACTTCCAAACTAGTCAATGGCGAGTGGCACCCTTGGAGCACGGAAGTGCATCTTGAAGGGCATGTCGCTTAAACAAAATTGTGAGTCAATAAAAATATAAAAGTCCTAGAGGAGAAAATAAATTATTATACTTTGTTAGAAAATAGCATGCATTTTATAATTAAAAGTTATAAACTAGAAAACTAAGAAAGAGTCTATGTCTAGATGTTTGCCTAAATAAAACGCTAAAGGGGGTTAAGGGAATATGGTAAATTAAACCTAGTAAAGGAATAATAGAAATAAGATTTAGATATGTGCACATGTTTGTGCATGTAATTAATAAAAATAGATTTTTAATTAAAAAAAAAAAATCATGAGAGAATACGTTGTTCACATATAATTAGTATCATAAGTCAATAAACCACTAAATCCTAACTAAGAGAAGAGTCCTAATATAACTCGAAATGAAATTTAGTTAGGGGACACAATAAAAGAGGGATTGGAGAACTAAGAGATAATTAGGAGGAAAAATAGGCATTGATTGTGGGTGTGAGGGAAAATGCTTAATTATTTAAAATAAAAAGGGATTTAACATGTGCAACTTGGGGAGAGTGTGACATGGGTTATGGGTGAATAATCCTTAATTTAATTTTAAAACAATAGTTGATTGTGCATGAGATGACATGTCTCAAGGTAATTTTTACTATAAAATAAATGGTGAGGAAGAGAGAAGGGACCCTATTGTTGGATGAATATTATGTTGTTGAAATTTTTATTGACTAGTTTACTTGTGGATAGTTGGGCTACAAAATTGTGCAAGAGGTGGAAGCCTCTCCTTGAGAGGGTAGGTTTGTGCTATTGAATTTTGGTTTTCCGTGTGTGACCCATTTGCGGCTCAGGGTGCTAAGGGGGGAGAAGAGTACCCATAGAATTGGATGGGAGGTATTGGTGAAGTCTTTGGATTGGCAAGTGGAAGGAGGGAGTCTAGCATCGAAATTCAAATTGAAGAGCATTGCTCATTTCAACAACTCTTGGTTATGGTACTTGATTGTATAATTATTTATTTTTAAATATTGATCGTGTTGAAAATGAATGGTCTGATCAAATGATTCAGAGTATCGCTGAATAGATACAAACATTTTACAATTGTGCTTTGTGATGATTGTTTACATTGATAATTAGAAAACTATATTTATTTGTTGACGAAATTGTGAGTACCAATTATTCATTATAAATTTAATTGAATCTAGCATAGTTGTTCTCACAGTACCAAATTAGATGTTTACTACCAACATTATTCTGTATAAGTTAGATGTTCAAGAAAATTATGGGTGTGGTTCTTTCCATTCCTTTTGATGTAAGATCTGAAAAACAAAAGTTACTTAAAAATTTATATTTGGGCTAAAGATTGAATTATTTTACTACACTGCATTTGTGGTAGAATTGATTTCCCTTGAAATTACGATAACCAAATATTGTGGTTAATAAGTGTTCTTCTATGCACATATTAGCGTTTTTCTTTTTACAGTAGGAGTGATTTATAACTAATTAAGAATTCAATTCCCTGATGAATCATATATTATAATCTTGATGGTAAATGATAATATAGAGAATTGTACTATTATAGTTGTATTTATCTTTTGATTTGAAATTATACATATGTTTTTACTACAAGTGTGAAACATAGATATTTGGTATAACTATTGTATTGTAAAAATAAATCTAAGTTTTCTATGATAAGTGTACAGGAAAAATTCAAATTGTCCATTAAATGAACCCAATAGAATAGAACGATTTTATCTATTTGAAGAATTTCCTTCACATATATTGAGTCGGTTAAATTATCCCAGAAAAAAAATTGTAGATGAGATGGGTATATTGTATATTTCTCTTATGCAATGAATGTAGTAGGTCTATATAAAATAATCTTATAATTTAGTATTCGTGTAATTTCAGTAAGTGTTCATTGTGTCATTTCTAAGAGTGAGTGGAGTTTTGATTTGGGTGGTCGTTAACAATTAAACTCTGGATTCACCTATTCTAATTTTTCTTCAAATGGTGGTGTTAGAAAAACAGGACCATGAAGCAATAAAATAAAACAAATGCAGAAACAAAACACAAAATATACACAATACAATAGAGACACAGATTTATGTGGTTCACCCAGTGTGGGCTACGTCCACTAGAGAAATTTCTAGGTTCTTCCTTTATTATTATCCCACAGAGGGGGTACCCCCCCCCTCTACACTCCCCCGCGTGGAAGAGTGTACATACTTCTAGGGTGTAAATACTTCATGGGGTATAAACACGGCTGAATGTAAAAGACCTCTGAATCAGGAAGATAATCAGGCTCCACAACCAATAATCTCCCACTTGGAGACTGATCTCAACAACTCCACCGTTGTTGTTTATGTTGGACTCTGAACCTTCTTGGACTTGGAAAATTTCTCATCTCTCATCTTCATCTTCATTCTTGAAGACCAACTGAAAATGAGTAGGAACTCAGTTTCTCCCTGGTTACTCCCTTTGTTAACATGTCTATAGGATTTTGGCTAGTGTGTATCTTTTCCAACTTCAAATGTCCATCTTCCAAGGCAGATCGTATGAAGTGGTACCTCAACTGTATATGCTTATTCTTTGAATGGAAGGTTGATTTCTTTGTAAGATGAATGGCGCTCTCACTGTCACAATACAACTTGCTATTCTCTTTCTTCTTTTCCAGTTCCTCCATAAACCTCTATAACCAAATCATCTCTTTACTAGCCTCTGTAGCAGCAACATACTCTACCTCTGTTGTTGAAAGTGCAACAAACTTTTGTAGTTTTGAAATCCAAATTACTGTTGTTCCACCTATAGTTAACACATACCCTATGGTACTCCTCCTGCTATCTTTATCACCTACCTATTTGAATCAAGATATCCTTGCAGAACAGTTTCTGAACCTCCAAAACATAATGAATGATTAGCAGTACCTTTCAAGTATTTGAGAATCCACTTTACTGCCTCCCAATGTTCTTTACCTGGATTGTTCATATATCTTCTCACAACTCCCACTGCATGTGCAATATCTGGTCTTGTGCAAACCATTGCATACATCAAGCTGCCAACTGCTGATGAATATGGGACCCTAGACATGTATTATATATCCTCCTGTGTCTCGGGACACATTTCCTTAGTTAATTTGAAATGGCTAGCCAAAAGTGTACTAATTGGTTTTTCATTCTGCATTTTAAACCTCTCCAACACCTTTTCTATGTAATCACTCTGAGACAATGTCAGTTTGCGATTTTTTCTGTCTCTTGTTATTCTCATACCAAGGATTTTCTTTGCAGCACCCAAATCCTTCATTGCAAATGAATTGGATAATTTCTTCTTGAGCACATTTATATCCTTCATATTAGACCCTACAACAAGCATTTCATCTACATACAATAGCAAGATAATAAAGCTTCCATTTTCTATCTTTCTAAAATAAACACAATGATCAGAATGACATCTACTATAACCTTGTTCTGTCATAAACCTGTCAAACTTCAGATACCACTACCTTGGAGATTTCTTTAGGCCATATAATCTCTTATTCAACCTGCATTCCAAATTCTCCTTCCCTTTGACCTCATACCCCTATGGCTGCTTCATATAAATATCTTCCTCCAAATCCCCATGGAGAAAATTTGTGTTTACATCTAACTGTTCAGGATGCAAATCTTCTACTGCCACAAGACTTAAAATAGTTCTAATTGAAGTCATTTTAACAATAGGATAAAATATTTCATCAAAATCTATACCTTTCTTTTGTGAAAACCCATTTACAACAAGTCTAGCCTTGTATCGCTTTTCTCCTCCATCTTCTTCCTTCAACTTGTAAACCCATTTATTCTGCAATGCTCTTTTTCTTGCAGGAAACTGAACCAAGTCCCAAGTATGGTTATTTACCAAGGAATTCATTTCCTCTTTCATGCCTTTCTCCCACTTCCTTTTGGTGTCTACCTGCATTTCCTCTTCATAACATTCTGGTTCACCAGAATCAGTTAACAATAAATAATACAATGAAGGAGAGTATCGTTCAGGGGGTATACTTAACTTGGTAGATTTTCTAACAACACTTGCAAGTGTTTGAGGTACCTATTGCTCCTGTTGTTGTACATTTTGATTTTATGGTTCCTTTGGAATTTCTTTTTCAGTGATCTCATCAAGCACTGTGTATTCTTGTTTTTCTTTCTCCTGTTTCTTTCCCTGCAACTGATATTTGTACATGACCTTCTCATTGAATATGAAATCTCTACTCCTAATGATTTTTTTATTTTCATAATCCCATAAGCGATAACCAAAATCATTAACACCATATCCAATAAAGGTACACTTCTTCTTGGATTTTTTCCCTCAAGCTTTACTGTTCTATTTTTCTTTATCAATATGGACAAATGATTCACAACCGAAAGTTTTCAAAAGAATAGTTTACCTTTTCCTGTCCATTCCTCCTCTGATTACCACAATCAAAGAGCTTGGGATATCTGCTTATTAAGTAGAAGCAATAGTATGTACAACATCACTTAAAATTCATAGGGGCAAACTAGCATGCAATCTCATACTCCTTTTTTACTCCATGATTGTCCATATGCTCATCCTTTCCTGACACACCACATTTTCTTGTGGTGTTCACATCCTTTCTGACACACCATTTTCTTGTGGTGTTCTTGGAACTGTCTTCTCTCTACGAATCCCATGGTATGAACAGTAATCATCAAACTCCTTGTTGCAATATTCACCTCCATTATCTGATCTGAGACACTTCAACTTTTTTCATGTCTCATTCTCAACCAAATCTTTCCATTTCTTAAAAGTATAAAAAACATCATATTTTTGTCGAATGCAATAAACAAGTTTTTCTAGTTGCACCATCAATAAAAGTAATATAATAGTGAGAGCCACCAAGAGATGATACCTGAGTTGGTACCCATACATCTATATGCACAAGCTCTAACCTTTCACTATTCTTTTCTTTTCCGACTCTGAGAAATCTGACTCTCTTTTGTTTTCCATAAACACAATGCTCACAAAAGTCCAAATCAATTTGTTTAAGATCTAGCAATAAATTTCTTTTGTGAAGTATATGCATACCCTTCTCACTCATGTGTCCAAGACTATGATGCCACAGTGTTTTATCCACTCCTGTAGAGGCTAAAGAGATAGAAGAGTCAGTATTACCAGTACATAAATACAATGTACCTACCTTCTCTCCTTTCACTATCACCAATGATCCTTTGATGACCGTCCACGTCTTATCTATAAATATGGATATACAACCTTCACTTTCCAACTGCCCTGTTGAAATTAGATTTTTCCTTAAATCTAGAACATATCTTACCTCTTTCAACAACCATTGGTTTCCATTGTGTTGCTTTATTTTTAACTTTTCCATTCCAACAATTTTGCATGGTGCATCATCACCCAAATGAACCTGTCCAAAATCACCTTGAACATAATCTTGAAAATGTTTCCTATGGGGTTTGGCATGAAATGAAGCCCTTGAATCTACTACCCAAGACTCAGAAATATGATCTACAGAAAGAATCAAAGCATCTTGTAACACATCACCTGTTACATTTGCTTCTTGATTTCTCTCCTGCTATCCATCTCTTTGTTTCTTTGGAGCTCTGCAGTCTTTCTTCAGATGTCCTTTTTTCCCACAATTCCAGCACTCTATCTTTCCAAGTCTGGATTTGGATCTGCCCTTCCTAGAATTCTCATGGTTCCCGAAACCCTTTCCTCTATCATTTTGTCTTCCTCTGTTCTCCATGTTCAATGCATTTCCTGATGTCTCACCTGTTCTTTTCCATCGCATTTCCTCACTAAGGATAACACCAACAACATCATCAAATTTTAAAGTATTTGAACCAGAGACAAAGTAACTTACAGCCATGACCAAGCCATTCCATCTTTTTGGCAATGAGAACAAGATTAGAAGAGCCCTGACATCATCATCAAAGTCCACTTTTACAGAACTTAGTTGATTAGTAACCGTATTAAAATCATTTAAATGATCTGCAACAGACCCACCTTTTGACATCTTCATATTAAATAATCTCTTCATTAGAAATAGCTTATTTGACGTCGAGGGTTTTTCATACAATTTGGCCAATGCGTCCATCAAACCCTTCATTGTATTTTCTTTGGAAATATTGAAATCCACTGACGCTACCAGGCCCAATCGCATTGTTACTAGAGCCTTTCTGTCAAGAATCTTCCATTCTTAGTCCTTCGTAGCCACCGACTTCTTTTCTATACCACCCAATGGTAGGAATAAATCCTTCTGATATAAATAGTCTTCCATATGCATCTTCCATAACTCATAGTTTTGTTCGTTAAATTTATCGACCCTAAACTTTCCATCTTTCGACATTGTTGCCACTCAAACCAGGAACCCTCTTTTCCTACGAGTTACCTTTCGCTATGATACCACTTGTTAGAAAAATAGGACCATGGAGCAATAAATTAAAACAAATGCAGAAACAAAACACAAAAGATACATAATACAATAGAGACACATATTTGTGTGGTTCACCCAGTGTGGGCTACATCCACTAGAGAAATTGCCAGGTCCTTCATTTATTATTATCAAGTATATGAAGGGATACAACCTATAGCAAAACCATTGTAACTTCTTCTTCTTTCTCTCACAGTCTCCTATCTCAAAATACAATATTCACCATCAACCATAGCCGCAATACATTTCCCTTATAAAAGAGGGTTGCCTTCTAGGGAAAAAAACCCTAACATAATCTCTATCGTTAGATCTGCGACCTTATAATGAACGGTCCATATTTACGATGGAATTACAATATACATTTACAAGGTAATTTTTCCTTCAGGGAATTCACCACCGAACCCCCGTTGGGGCTCGCTTTCCCCCAGAACCCCTAGCCGGGGGGATAGCCCCATCGGACCCCGCAAAGGGGGTACCCCCCTTCTGCACTCCCCTGTGTGGAAGAGTGTACATACTTCTAGGGTGTAAATACTTCATGCGGTATAAAAACGGCTAAAAGTAAAAGACCTCTGAATCAGGAAGATAATCAGGCTCCACAACCAACAGGTGGTTACCTCCATTATGTTTTTACTTGAACTTAGACTTTCATTTAATAACTTCCAGTGTCTCCAATTCAGGATTGTCTTAGAACCATCATTAACATTCTTAAATCTTGGTTGAACACATAGAGATCTAGGGTTCTTCTAGTTGTGGGAAAGTGAGACCAGTATTATGTGCAATGTAATCCTTTCCTTCCTCCTGTAACCATTTAGAGGTATCCAAGCATCAGGTGTAACACTCTTACCTTTCCAACTCTTACAATTCACTGAAGACTCCATATGGATTTGTCGATGTGACTTAGCAGGTCTCATTTACTGTCAATTATTTCATAATTGAGTTGAGTTTTTCACCTCCTCCTCATGCTAAGTAGTCGAGCAATCTTCTGCTTCACTCTAGATCGACCTAAGTCTAGGGAGTACAATGAATGTAAAAACGATGAAGATTTTGGGGAGTCACAGTTTCTGCATTTATTAAACCAGGAAATTTCATTCAATTCTAAAATGATGCATGATAGAACAAATGTTGTCATATAATATACCAACAATACCACCCACTTAAATTCCTAACAACGGGATGCAACCGATAAGAACTAATTTACCCTTCAAACAAAGTGCGATATGCAATTTGATATGCAGCTTACTAATGTATCCTGCCATTTACACAAGAGTCATGAATGAGATATTCAACTCGCGCAACGTGCTAACCATTTGAATTTATTAATTTGGTAAATATCGCTATCAATTGTCGGCTAGTATAAATCCATTCCTTAAATTAATTAATATAATTCTATATCAATATTCAAACTAAATGTTGCATAGGAAACTTTTTTCTTCACAGGTCAGCAAGTGATCCTACGCAGCGACATTGCTCTCGACTTGTAAACTGATCACCTTGGAAGATAGCTCCATGTTGACCTTAATAAGTAAATGATTTCACACCAAACTATTATCTAGTAACAATTTTTATATATCATATATATATATATCATATTTAACATTATGAGTATATCATATACCTCAAATTATTGTCATTGTAAATTAATGGTCTTGATAATTGTTGTAATAAATAGTGCATAAGTTTTTTTTTAAGAAAAAATAAGAAAATTACTTCGTTATTTATACTTATCTTTGTGTCATGAAATGAGGGATGTTACATATGGTATCAAAGAGGCTTCAAATCTGCGACGTCGAACCCGTTACTCTTTCCATTTTTTTTATATTGATAATTAAATATGTATCATTAATATAATTTGAAATTGTTCCATGTAGGTATCATGGTTAGAGAATAGAGGATGAGCAGACATCGGGGTGTGGGAGGAAGAGGTACGGTACATCTGAGTACATCCACACCAGAGGGATATTCTTCACTGGGAGAAGAAAAAACCATTGAACAGGAACATGTGGCAGTGGGAGATGTGGTAAGTATGATGAGATCCTTTCAGAGGATGTCAGAGGCATTGATCAATCTCCTTGATTGGGATAAGTGTAGAGAGTTTGTTCCCAATGAGGGATCACAATGCCCTCCAATAATTAATAACAGTGTTCATAGAGAACTCGAGAAGGTGAAATTTCCTGAGTTCTGGGGTGCCATGGATGGTTTAGTCACCGAGGCATGGTTGGAGAATATGGCAATGTTTTTTTCACTACATAATTACACCTCCAACATAAAGGTCTGCATGGTGATCTTTCAGCTGAAAGGGAGTGCACTTATTTGGTGGAAGACACTTTTGTTACAACAAAACATGGACATTGAAGATATGTTATGGGAATTGTTTGAGGAACGGTTCCGAGAGAGGTACTTATCTTATGAGTTCATTGAGCGCTACTTTAATGAATTCAACGCTTTATGACATGGAAGTCATACAATACTAGAGAATGAGGCCAAGTTCATGGAGTTTCTCAGATACGCTCTACATCTAAACATTGAGAAATTAAAGGCTAACAATTTTGTATTTGGTCTCAACTTCAACATATGTGCTAAGGTAAGGATCTTAATGCCTCAGACTTTGCACAATTTAGTTCAGAAGGATCTTATTTCTGAAGAAGAGTTGAACAGTGGGGGTCAGGGAAGGATTTCTTCTAGACAAACAAGGCATACACCACATCGAGCACCACAGCAGAAAACACTTGTTAGGAAGACTTTTGGGCACCATGATACACCCAGAGGACTTGTGTTTTCTAATCCACGTAGGTCGACTACCAGTTAGATTAATTTTTATAGAGAACCACCACAACAACATCAACGTCATCCTCAACAACAACAAAATTCTAGATCTTTTCTAGAGAACAGATCGGGCCTCAGAACCCTAAACCAACATATTATTCCTCTAGAACTAGGAGAACTGGCCCTAAGAACGGATGTTGGACTTGTGGAGAGCCACACTACTAGAGATATTTTCCTATTGATAATGCAAGAGTTGTTGGCATAGATGATTTTAGGGGCTAAATTTCGCTCATGGGCTAATTTTCCATGGTTTTTCCAAAATCGAGATTCGCTATTTTCAAAATGATTCGCCCAACTTTTATAGGATAAAATTATTTTACCTTAAAAATCGCCAAAAAATTATAAAAACTATATAAAATCCTTAGAAATTTGAATATTTTTACAAAGATATCGCCAAAGATTTATAGTTGGCATATAAAGGATTAGTAAGATTCGCCAAGGTTTCTACATTTTAAAATAAATTTCCATCCTTAAAATCATCCTTGGTTGTTGGATCATAAGGACATATGACAGTGGGCGATTTGGGAAAGGCCCATAGGATTCATGCAGAGGTTAATAACCACCAGGACGAGCATCTCTATAGTGCTCGAGACTTCAGGTACGATAGTTTATCAGTAGTTTAGTGTTTTTATAGATCCAGGAGCTACTAAGAGTTTTATATCTAGTGGTTCGCTTAAAATAATTAAGGTGAAGGAAGTCAAACAACATGAGTTTAGATATGTAGAAATGGCATCTGGTGCCAAGCAAAAAGTTGGAGGAAAAGTTAATAATTGTAACGTTAACTTGGGTGATTTCGTCACAAGTGTAAACCTGTATGTCACAATATTGGGATCTTAAAACATTGTGATTGGAATGTATTGGTTAGAATCGCACAATGTAACATCCCGCTCTTGCGCGCACTGAGTGGACTTATTCTTTGAGGACACCTGCATGCAAGTAATCAAGTTCATTATAATATTGGTTTTTTTTATTATGATTATGAGATATTGTCGAATTGATGATATGTCATTTTGTTGTATTTACATCAACAGGTGTTAAGGGATGGGTTCTCCTGAGTGTGTAGGACTCTAGACGTTAGAAGATTTCAAGGCATCGATGAAACCCCTTGTACTCTGGATCGAGTCATGGAGTGGACTGTTAGGGTTTGAATGTTTTTGATGTGAAATATGTACATATGATTAGATATTATGATGTTGATTGTTATTGGTGACATGTTTCGTTGATGGATGCAATTTGACGATAACTTGCCGACCAAACTCACATTTGGAGTAAAGGGGTCATGCACGACAACCAGAGACATTGAGGGAGAGGTGTGGAAGCAACCTTGCCACATCCTACTAGCACTCTCGTTGTGGCTCGAACTGTAGGTTAATGATTACCTAGTTTGAGAAAACCCATGATGTCAGGAGGGAAGACTGTGACATTTTCTATTGATGATTCTAAGGGGCGCACAATAAGGTAGGTTCCTTATTCCTTAGAGGCCCTTAGTCTCCCACAAGATCACCTGACAAAGTATTGACTCCAGGGGTTTGACGTCTACCAAATTCAGTCAAGAGGTGAGTGGCACCCTTGGAGCACGTAGCGCGTCTTGAAGGGAACATCGTGGAAGTAAAATGAACAGAGATGAGTGGTACCCTTGGAGCATGTACTACGTCCTAAAGGGCATGTTGCAATTTTAACTAGGGTCAGTTAATAAACCTAGTGCCTAGAAAACTATGCCTCCTTAGGACCTGGTCTGCCTTAAAATAGATGATGGTATGAGTAAAGTTTAATAACTAATCATTCCCTTAAAAAATGTCGCCCAACCTAGTGAAATTAAATCCTGGGTCTAAGTAGAACATGTGAACAATGAAAAAAAAAACTAAATAGACATGTAACAAGAAGGGGGTAAAGAAAATTCAAACATTATTTATTAAAGTAAAAATTATAATGGAGGATTAAATTATTAAAAGGGTAAATGGTTGTTTTGTCTAAACTTGCTAATTCTGAACTTAGTTAAAAAGAAAAAGGGGAAACTTAAAGAAAAGGGGACACTTAAAGAAAAAGGGGAATGTCTAACTTAGTAGGGAATCTAGCCTTTGGAACTTTCTAATTGTGAGCTCAACTAGGATTTAAGTAAGGCGTAAGTAATATAAGAAATGTAATGGAATAAACGGACACCGAGGAGCGTTTTTAGGAACGCTTTTAGGTGGTTGAGGGAAATAGGAAAATTAATTAATTAATTGATTGATTTTTTGGTGCAACTAGGGGATCGGGAGACATGTGTATGGGGGAGGTTTTTCCTAATGAAATTTAATAAAAGGAATCTAATGAGGGTTTGGGAAACTAATGACTAAGAAAAATCAATAAAAAGGATGGCGAAGGAGGAGTATGGGGACGTCTAGTTTGTGTAAGGTTATGCTGCCAGAATTTTATCTTGATTGAATTTCTCTTGTGGGAGTTGGGATACCCAGCTCGGGTAACGAGTGGTAGCTTGACCTTGCGAGGCAAGCTGGGAGCTAGCATTCTCTGGTATTGTGTGTGTGACCCCTTTGTGAGTCGGGGGGATCAGGGGAAGAAGATTACCCCTAGCGTTTCCTGGGAGGTATCGGTGAGGTCTCATCGGTTAGAAAGCGAGAGATGGACGAAGCGCATGTGGGACAACAACTACAAAGCATTCACATTTAGCTATGGTACACATGTGTATAGTTTTTATTGAATAGTAGTTAATTTCTTGTATATGAATCTCTGTAACGTCGAATCACGCATGCGTAAATTGTGTTAAATTTCAATTGATTTTTCTTTTTATGAATTTTTAGCATGTTGAATGCACGCATCTATAGTTCTATTGATAGACAATTAAATTCTGGTTCTGCACCTTCTTGGTTCACCAATAGATAGAAATGTTCCAAAACTTATGTTCGGTTTTTCTTAATTAATAGTATATTCTGTTAGTAAAATGATTGTCTTCTCTTGTTAAGATTTATAGTTGTGATCCTAGACTAATCTACTGAGATTCCTATATAACAAGTCCATTGTCTATTTTCCCTTAGCTACAGTAATCTAATTCATTACTTCTAAAACCCTATAATACCACCAAAATTTATGCCTAGTTGGGAGGCTTTGTGTTGTAAGGTTTATTCTAGTTGAGTATTGAGGAATGTTTACTGCAAGAGAAATGTGGGCTCTCGATCCTTGGTATGTGTTCATTTTTATTTATGACTAATAAACATATCGAAGAACCTTTCTTGTAGACCCTACGTCTTCCTTTTCCTAGTGGTAATTTTAATTACAATTATGACTCCACGCAGCAACGATTATGGTTGCGGGTATACCCATGGTTAATCCGTTAATATTTATAGGAGTGTTAATCCATATTCTTATTATAGGACATTTGAATCCAACGGTTTATTGAATGTTTGGTTTGTTCCAGTATTTGCAGTAGAGGATTGCAACTATAATGCATGTAATGTAGTCAATGATTAACCGTTGGTACTGTCATTGTCTGCCACCTTAGTTGACTTGGAAGACCTTGTTTCAATTCGATTCTATCAGGAAACGAGTATAGTCTAGATCATTATCTTCACAAAACCTTTTTGTTCTTGAGTCTGATACAAAGTTGCACGCTCTACTTGATTGGAGTTAGACTTTCCTCAGTTGCACAAAAGTCATATATGCTTATTGAAGGATTAAACTAGGTTGATCGAGTTTTGATTGGAGGAGACAAATTTGTCAGTGTTTTGATTGAAACGATGATTTGAGTTGGAAGCGGATGATTTGATTACATGCTTTGGAACTTGATAAATTATGGTTGGTGGTATGCATTCGGCTAAATTTGGGAATATGTTTTTCTGAAGGTTGTCGCTTAATAAGTTTTAAAAATGAAATGTTGGTGGTTTAATTATAGTTGTGATAAACAAGCTCTACATGGAATTTTTTCTTGTTGGGAAGTTTTTAAAATGAAGAAACCAATGGAATCTATGGGAACATGTGGAATCATCGACATTGGTTATATTTAGCAGCGAATATTGTTCAACGATTTACTGGCTTAACACCGGTTTAAATTTTGGTTGGGATAGAAAGTGGCGAGTTTGTTTATGTCTAGGGCTGGGTGCGTGGAAATTGGTGGGTCTCCCTTTTTATTTATTTGCCTTTAACATTTTTGAGATCGTTAGAAAGGAGCACCGTGTTATTAGTCATGATTCTGACAAGTGGCATCTCCATTTTCTTTTTAATTGTTGGATTTTTTTTTATCTTAACGCTTTGGGAAATTGAGGAATGGCGTCACACTAAACTTAACGCACACTATTGTTTTAGCTTAACGCGCACTAAAATTTTGCAGTCTATTTATTTTAACAACACACTAAAACGAGAATAGTAGGGACAATCGTGTGATTTTAAATCCCTTTTATAGTTGATGATTGGAACAACTCATTATTATAGGAGCTTGTGAGTGGCATCTTAGTTTTTAGTTACTTTTAATATTGCTTTTAATAAATGATGATTGTAATAAACCATGGTAATAAATGTTGTTTCTAATAAAGGATTTTTTTTTAATAAAGCATGTAATAATGATGATTTTAAGAAAGCATGGTCATAAATGATGATTTTTAATAATAAAGAAGCATGGTTTTATGTTGAGAAATAAGTTCTTAAGGTTAAATAAAAATTTATTAGTTGTGTGATACTTAATTCCTAACGATGTTGAAAGGTTGTATTTTAAAATAGGGGATATAAAAAGTTTATTACTTGATTTAAGAATGAAATCCTTATCATGATTGTCTAGTCACATTGTTAGTAAATTATAACTTAGCTAAAATTTGTACCTTATAAGGTTTACGGGTTCCTTGTTTAATTTGAGCTAGGAGGGTAAGGGAAGTGTAGCTAACTTTCTTCGATTAATGAAACCCCTTCGAAATGAAAAGGTATGAACGCCACTGGAAGGTTTTTATATGCTATGATCAGATGGTGAAGGGTTACCTTGTGCTTGAGTTAGTATTTATGTTGGTAAAACTATTAATGATTACTTCCAGACCGTTGTGTCAATTAAAGGTGTATTTAATGTAGTCACCTTGCATCATGTTTTAGCTTGTGGTTGAGTGCTTGTTTATAGTTTACCTATAATGTTGATAGTAAGTTGGGAATTATACCGCGTTGGATTTGTATCATGCTTGGAGTTTTAGAATTTTTTGTTTTCTCCTTAGTTACTATCACACTCGTTGCAATGTGGCTACATGCTTTCGTATGAATGGATAATTGCGTGGATTGATCGATAGGTGTTGATGTTAACCTGGCTTGGGGTGATATGCTTCCTGATGATGATGAGGACGTAGACTTTGTAGTTTGTTGAAATGAAATTGTATTATGAAAATTTTTTGCAATTGTTTCTCACTCGCAGTGAAGGTTTATGTTACCGTGACAATATTAGAATTTGGTTGCGTCTAGATGATCTTGATGTTGTCTTCTAATCTTAGTTGTTTTTATTCCTTGTTGATTGACTCGTTGATGTTGCTTCAACTGCTTGTTGCGATAGTATGATAGGTTGTTATGTTATGTGTGTTGGAGTTACTTCACACACACCTAGGATTTATTTTTCCTAAGGTTTTTATTTGTTTATTAGTCATAATTAGTCATTATCCAATCTCCTATATTTTAGGAGAGAATATTCCACCCAGAGAATATTCTCTTTCAGTTCACACTTCAGTTTGACTAGTTGAGTTGAGTTTAAACGTTTCATTGGGATCATCACCATGTAACATTGGGATCATCACCATGATAATTCGAACTTGCCTTGGTATCATCACCAAAGTGTCACATTAGCCTTGATTCCTTGATTTAACTCCTCACTACTTTATGTTTAGTCAATTAACTGAAGACTAGTTGACTAGTTAACTCAACTAGGTGGCAGTTCACTCTCGTAACTACCTAAGAGACTAGAATAGGTGGAAGTTCACTCCCATAACTGTTGGTGTGTGTCCAAATCACTCTATACCACCACTATGGTGAATTGGTTCACCTCAAGTCGAACTCATTGAGTTATACATAGTATATCATGTGTAAATTATTCATTATTCAAAATGGTTAATGAGAATTCTTCCATTCTTTCTCTCCTTCTTCTTCCTTTTCCAATTATCTCTGCAAATGTGTGTATTATTGTTTAGCTAGATATATTATGTGAAGGTTCAACACATTTACATGGTATCATAGCTAATGGAGTGCTAAGCAAAAGCTACACCCAAAAAAAAAATTGCGGGTACAAAAGATTGAAGACAACGGAAAGATGGAATTCCAAAAAGAATTCATTCTTACACCTTACAACTATTTTTCATGGAAGGAGAAAATAGACATACATCTCCGATCTAGAGGGTTGTATAGGTTAACCATGAATACAGATACAAAGCTGACATTAGCCATAGAAAAATCCAAGTACTTAAATCGCATGGATGAGGCACTCAGAACAATTTACAGTCTTATTTCTCCCGATCTCCTTTTTCATACATCTTCCTGTAAGACTCCCAATGAAGCCTGGACCATCTTGGAAGGGCTCTTTGGAAAACAATATGAGATGAGGGGACACATGCTGGAGGTGGATCTTCTCACATTGGATACAAAAAGCTTTGATAATATCCAATACTTCTTTACAAAATTCAAGGATTTACTGTCTCAACTCAAAGCTTGCGGGGTTGATAAATCGAAGGAGGAGAAAAAAATGTTTATCACCATTCTCTCCAAGCTTGGACCTGAATTCTCTGTATTCGTATCCACATTCCATACTATCAGATTCACCTCTGGAGCCACCTAGAAGATGCCTTCTCTTGAGGACTTTATCGAATGCCTGACACAAGAGCAAACCAAGCTCATCAACATGGGTGCAATCAAAGGCCCAAGGGCGCATGCACTCACTATGCATGATGGCAGCCAAAAATATCAGAAATCTAAAGATAAAGATAAGTGGAAATCTCATGCACATATGAAGAAGGAAGGGTACACAAAACCCTTCACCGATGCCTCTGTATCCAAAGGAGAAAAGGGAAGAAAAGGAGAGAAATGCACATACTGTCACAAAGGATTCCATTTGGAATCTGCATGCATGCAAAAGAAAATAGATCTGATGTCTCAGATACTTCAGAAAAACAACCTTGGAGATCGCATCCCCGAGAGTGCAAAGAAGAAGAAGCCAGAAGATCTAAATTCCAAAAAAGGAAATTCTAGCCATGCCTTGATTGCAATCAACACCTCTCCTGATGCTTGGATCGTAGATTCAGGAGAATCACATCACATGGATTCCTCAGAAGCAGTCTATTCTTCTTTGGATGCATGAAAAGGTCCTCCTATTCTGATGGGGGACAACTCTTCTATCAAAGTCATCGGTAAAGGAAAGATTGAACTCACCAATGGAAGCTTCGAGAACATGTTGCATGTTCCCAAGCTTTCTGTCAACCTTCTCTCCATGTATTAGGTGACGAATTATGGAACCGGAAATAAATTCATATTCACACCAAATTATGTGGACATCTACGACATGCAAACCAAATCCAGGGTTGCTACCGGTGAGGTAAATCATCAGTCTAGATTCTATACATTTTCTGAATTCATTGAACCTAATTCTGCTTTACTGCTTACTCATGTTGATGGAATTAGTAGGATATGACATGAAAGGTTTGGATATTTGAATTTTAGATACATGCAACAACTTAGCAAGAACAGATTAGTTGATGGTCTACCAGACATCCTCTTCTCCAAGGGAGTATGTGAGGGATGTGTTCTCGGAAAACACCCTCAAGAGAAATTTGTCAAAGGAAAGTCTCAACGAGCTTCCACATATTTAGATCTGATCCACAGTGACCTCATGGGTCATTTTATGCATCCATCGATCAACAAAGTGATGTTTTTTCTCATTTTTGTTGATGATTTCTCACATTTTACTTGGATATACTTTCTCAGGCAAAAATCTGAGGTCTTTCACCACCTCAAAGATTTCAAATCTTTGGTTGAGACACAATCCGAAAAGAAGATCAAAGTCCTCCGAACTGATAATGAGGGAGAGTATGTGAATCATGAGATTCATAATCTTTTCCATGAGGCAAGGATTCAATTGCATCATACAGTTCCCTACACTCTGCAACAACACTGAGTTGTCGAGCGAAAAAATAGATCTCTAAAGGATATGGCATCTTGCATGTTGCATGCAAAGTCACTACCACAGAGACTATGGGCCGAAGCTCTTAACTATGCAACTTACATCCAAAACAGATATCCTCATAGATTTGTCAAGGATAAGACCCCCTATCATGCTTGGAGCGGCCTCAAATCGGAAGTGGCCCACTTTGGCATTTTTGGTTCACGTGCATGGGCCCGGATTTCCTCTGAAAAGAGGAAGGCACTTGATCCATAGAGCACTGAGTGCATTTTTGTTGGATACCCTGATAGTGTGAAGGGATGTCGGCTTATTAATCTTTCCTCGGACCAACTCATCATCGAGCGTAGTGTCTAATTCAAGGAAAGTGTCTCACATTTACCTCAGTAGTCGCACACAGACACCTTCACTCTTCCACTTGTCTGAGATGATGAGCATGCACATGTTGACTCTTATTCAGACACGAGTTCTGATTCAGAGGACTCAGATAATTCAGATTCAGATTCAGTATAGTTAGATGTAGAGTTAGAGAATCTAGATGCAATCGCAGAGCCAGAGCAGAGGCCCAAGTGGGCACAGACTACTCTTAAGGATGCAGATAATCTCATTGGTGATCCAGTCGATACTAGGAGGACTCGATCTGATTTCGAGGAGCCTCCTATTGCACTCACTTCCACTGAACCATTTCCTTTGAGGCATATTTTCTTGGTTCAGTCTTCAGATCCACAGTCTTATGGCGAGGCTACTGGAAATCCCTTTTGGGAATCCACCATGCAGGAGGAGTACAACTCCCTCCTCGAGAGCCAGACTTGTGATCTAGTTCCCCTTCCTTCTGGGAGGAAACTTGTCAGATGTAGATGGGTCTACAGGCCCAAGAGTGCAGTGGATGGACAAATCAACAGATACAAAGCCAGGCTTGTCGCCAAAGGCTTTCAGCAGGTTCATGGTATTGACTATGATGAGACCTTCGCTCCAGTAGCGAAGATGGATTCCATACGATTGACACTTGCCATTGCTAGAGCCAAGGGATGGGAAGTCCATCATATGGACATGAAGAATGCATTTATTCATGGTGATCTCTTTGAGGAGATATACATGGAGAAGCCCCAGGGATTTATGCAGGACTCATCTTTGGTCTATCGACTGAAGAAGTCACTTTATGGCCTCAAGCAGGCTCTGAGGGCATGGTATGCCAAGATGGACTCCTACCTGTTGTCACAGAACTTTGTACATTGTAAATCAGACCCAAATGTATACATTCTCAGGATGGTTGATTCACTTATACTTTTAGTTTTGTATGTTGATGATTTGTCGATCACCGGTTGCTCGACTTCAGCGATAGCTATAGTCAAGAGGATTCTTCATGACAGGTTTTTGATGACGAACATGGGTCCACTACACTTCCTCCTTGGACTTGAGATTAGTCAGGATGCATCAGGCATCAAACTGTCTCAAGACAAGTATGCACGAGATCTCCTTAAAAGACTTCACATGACAGACTACAAGTTTTCTCTGAATCCTTTCCTATCAGGAATCAAACTTGAGGATGGAGGGGAGACTCCACTGGTTGATAGCACACTGTATAGACAGCTAGTGGGGAGCTTGTTGTATCTCACACACTCCAGACCAGACCTTTCGTATGCAGTTGGAAAAGTTTCTAGGTTCATGGAGGAGCCGCATGAGCTACATTGGAAATATGTGAAGCGTATCCTTCAATACATATAGGGCACCATCACCTTTGGGATTCATTATGCAGCAAACTCTACATTATATCTCATTGGGTTTAGTGATTCTGACTGGGCTGGCGATAGCATTGATCACAAGTCCACATTTGGTTACTCACTCAGTCTTGGTTCTGGGCCTATCTGTTGGTCGAGCAAGAAGAAAGATGTCATTGCTCTATCTTCAGCCGAGGAAGAGTACAAAGGGGTAGTTAACATAACCATTCAGGCTATGTGGCTACAACATTTTCTCATTGAGTTGGGCATTCAGTTTCATTCGCCAATCGTCATCTAGTGTGACAACAAGAGCACTATGAAGTTCTGCAGAGATCTAGTTCAGAGGAAATGGATGAAGCACATCGAGATCCACATGCACTACATCCAAGACTTAGTACACGAGGGGATCATCGAATTACATTTCTATCCTTCAGCAGAACAGATGATAGACATTTTCACCAAGACCTTCACTGAGCAGCAATTCCATTCTCTGTGAGGTCATCTTGGAGTGAAGGACATAGTTTCCTAGCAACTATAGTTCTTCTTTTTACATACATTGTACCTTGAGGGGGGGGTTTTCCCATGAGGGTTTCCCTCTTTCCTCACTTTATTTTCAGTGTATCTTTTGTACTTGGGTACCTAACATGGCCTCGTTGCCGGGACCCAATATTTATTTTCACCATAGTGATGTTCATGGGGGGTGTTGGAGTTACTTCACACACACCTAGGATTTATTTTTCCTAAGGTTTTTATTTGTTTAATAGTCATAATTAGTCATTATCTAGTATCCTATATTTTAGGAGAGAATATTCCACCTGGAGAATATTCTCTTTCAGTTCACACTTCAGTTTGACTAGTTGAGTTGAGTTTAGACATTGCATTGGGATCATCACCATGCAACATTGGGATAATCACCATGATAATTCGAACTTGCCTTGGTATAATCACGTATTAGCCTTGATTCCTTGAGTTAACTCCTCACTACTTTCTGTTCAGTCAGTTAACTGAAGACTAGTTGACTAGTTAACTCAACTAGGTGGTGGTTCACTCCCGTAACTGCCTGAGAGACTAGAATAGATGGCAGTTCACTCTCATAACTGCTGGTATGTGTCTAGATCACTCTAGACCACCACTATGGTGAATTGGTTCACCTAAAGTCGAACTCATTGAGTTATACAGAGTATATCATGTGTAAATTATTCATTATTCAAAACGGTTAATGAGAATTCTTCCATTCTTTCTCTCCTTCTTCTTCCTTTTCCAATTCTCTCTACAAATGTGTGTATTATTGTTTAGCTAGATCTATTATGTGCAGGTTCAACACATTTACAATGTGTTGCATGATTGCGTGTGATGTGTTCATCATCGAGTTGCAATGTTTGAGTGTATTTTCATTATTACTTTCCTACCAAAAAAAAATTGTACATGTTTTGCGAGGCTTGTTGTTGTAACGATGGGGTTCCTTACATATGGTATCAAAGTGGGTTCAACCCTGCGACTGTGGATATCCACTCCTTCCACTAAATTAATCCCTTGATTTATACTCAACGCTAATTGAATTATTAACCTGTCCTTGTGTTGATCACGGTTGGAGGACATCGTAGAGATTTGTGATGTGGTGCCAGGGGAGGAGGCGTGATGCCTCCAGTAGAACCCACACCAGAGGGGCCCAATCCCCAAGGAGAATAATAAGTCTTAAGCATGAGATTATTGTCGCACGGGATGCGTTGGGTCTGATAGGGTCCTTCCAAGGAAATGACATAGGCCTTGACTAACCGTATGTACTGAGTTAAGGCCAAGGAGCATGTACCCCTGAAGGGTTCACAACGTGCCCCTGCGAGTACTGGTAACATTCATGAAGAACTTGAGAAGGTTGAGTTTGCGAGTTCACGAGTTCCACAAATGTCTCATCTACCAAGGCATGGCTGGAGAACAAGGCGATGTGCTTCGCGCTTCGTGGGTAAGACCTCGAGCAAGAAGGTTCACATGGCAATCTTCAGCAAAAAGGGGACCTCTCTTCTATGGTGGAAGACACTCCTACCTTAGCTAAACATGGTCATCGAAGCTATGTTACAAGAAAATTTGAGGAACGGTTCCGGGAGAAGTAACATTTTTCATAGGAATTCATTGAGTGCTATCTCGATGAGTTCAACGCCTTGCGACAGGGCGGTCGTAAAGTGCCCAAGTACGAGGCTCATTTCATGTAGATTCTTTGATATGCTCCGCACCTAAATACCAATAAACTCAAGGTCAACAAGTTTGTTTTTGGCATTATCATCAAGATTTGTGCAAAGGTGAGGATTATGATTCCTCAAACCTTGCATGATGTTTTCTAGAAGTCCCTCATAGCAGAGGAGGAGCTTGTCATCAGGGGTCAGAGAAGGAATCCAACGAGACCAGCGGGACATGTGTTATCTGGTGCGTTGCAACATCAGACACTAGCTAGACATTCACTAGGATTTCGAGGCACTTAGAGAGGATCCACATACACTACCCCACAATGACCAACGCCTCAGCAGCGGACTCCTTATAGATGACCACAACACCAGCAGCAACGTCGACTGTAAAAGTAGAAGTTTAGGCCTGTTCACCAGAACAGACCAGGGTTCTAGGTCAGTGGGCCTTAAGCTTCTACTTTGGGTACTAGGATTACTGGACCAAAGAAAGGGTGTTGGACATGTGGAGAGCCACATTACCAATAGTGGTAAATAACTACCAACCATAACACCAGCAGACCTTTCTTGAGACGTCAGGTACTATCACTAACTAGACCATTAGTATTTTGATAGATCAAGGTGTTACAGAGAGTTTTATTTTTGGTGCAGCACTAAAAAGAATTAAGGTAAAGACAGTCGAACATGACAAGTTTAGCTTGGTAGAAATGGCTTTGGGAGACAAACTAAAGGTTTGAGGGAAGGTTACGGGTTGTATCCTTAACCTGGTAGAGTTTGTCACGAGGGCCAATCTGCACGTCATGACATTAGGATCTTATGACATCATGATCAGTATGGACTGGTTAGAATTGCATGAGGCGATACTCAACTGTAATACGAAATGGTTGATATTGGTTGATGATGAGGGATAGAGATGCGTGATTTTATGTCGGAACTAGGGATTTTCCTTGAGTTTCATCTCTTCCTTGCAACTACGGAAAAGCATGCACAAGGGATGACAGTTATATGTGATCCTTTATTTAAACAAGAAGGGCATAGAAGAATGTCTAGAAGACCTTCTGGTGGTGCGAGAGTTTACAGATGTCTTCCTCGAGGAGTTACCTGGGTTGCCGCTAGAGAGGGAATTGGAATTTAGCAACGACCTAAAACTAGGAACTAAACTGATAGTGAGAACACCCTATCAGATGTCGACTCCTAAGTTACAAGAGTTGAAAAAGAAACTAAGGGATTTGTTGGACCTAATACTTATACATCCAAGTGTATCATCCTAGGGTGCGCTTGTTATATTCATACGTAAGAAGGATGGGTCATGGAGACTATGCATTGACTACCGTCAATTGAACAAGGAAACGATCAATAATCAATATTCGTTGCCAAGGATTGATGATCTGTTTCGTCAGATGAAAGGTGTGACGGTGTTTTCGAAGATAGACTTAAGATCGGGGTATCAATAGTTACACATAAAGGAGGATGACATCCCTAAGAACTACTTTAAGATGAGGCTCAAACATTATGAGTTCATTGTTTTACTATTTGAACTGACAAACGCTCAAGGGGTATTTTTGAGTTTGATGAACGAGGTTTTCCGCGAATAATTGGACAAGTTCATCCAAGTATTCATGGAATATATTTTGATGTATTCTCGGACGATGAAGGAGCATGATGAACACTTGTTCTTGGTGCTACAGTGTATGTGAGAGAAACATTGTTTGGAAAACTATCGAAATGCTCGTTTTATCAATCGAAGATTCATTACTTAGGGCATGTCACCTCCTGTGAAGGTATCGTTGTTGACCCACCAAGGGTCGAGGATATTATGGAATGGTATGTTCCGATAAATGTCTTAGAAGTACGTAGCTTCATGGGTTTAGCAGGATACTATCGACGATTTTTCGAGGGTTTTTCAAAGATAGAAAATCCGATCACGAAACTGTAGAAGAAGAACAAGAAGTTTGTTTGGACCGAGAAATGCACGAAGGAATTTCAGAAGCTCAAGGAGCTGTTGACGAAAGAACCAATACTAAGGGTCCATGACATGGACGCATACTTCTTGGTATGCACTAACACATCCAAGGAATTCTTAGGTGGAGTATTGATGCAAGACAGTCGAGTGGTCGCTTACATCCCAAGAAATTTGAGAAGGGATGAGGAGAACTATGCGACACATGATTTGGAGTTGTTAGCCATTATTTATTACTTGAGAGTATGGAGACACTACTTGATTGGACAAAAATTCAATATAAAAATAGACCACTGTGGTTTATATCACATATTTATGCAAATTGACTTAAACGCATGACAAGGGCATTGGTCGAAATTGCTTAGCGAGTACGATTTAGAGATTACTTACATAAAAGAAACAATGAATAGAGTGGCTGATGTGTTGAGTCGGAGACCATGCATATTTTCGGTGATTCCTCTTCAGACAAATCTATGTGAAAGGATTCTAACTTTACAAGTGCGATGATGACTGGCACAAAGAGGTCAAGGATTTTGTCAGAGAAAACACAATGATGGTACCAAAATTTGAGGGATTTACAGTGAACAATGGCAAAATATTGATATTTAAAAATCAAATTTATGTACCACCCCACGACAAGTTGAGGAGTTTGATCCTAAACGAGGCTCATAGAGAAGTGTACATGGCTCACCCAAGATTCATGAAGATGAGGGAAGACCTTAAACCCTTATTCTTCTGGAAAGGAATGAAGGTGGACATAGTCAACTACATGGAAAGATGTTTAGAATGTCAGTAGGTGAAGGCTAACACAGACATATGGCAGGTTTACTACAACCACACACTATTCTGGAATCGAAATGGGAGATCATTTTGATGGATTTCATTGTTGGATTGCCACTGACAATAAGGAGACATGACTCGATTTTTGTAGTAGTCAACACTCTGACGAAGAGTGCACATTTTATTCTTATACATATGATGTCTTAGGCACCTGACATAGCTAGATTTTTCATCAATGAGATTGTCAGGATGCATGGCGTGCCTAAGAGTATTATATTTGATCGAGGATCAGTGTTTACAGGATGATTTTGGACTAGCTTCCAAGAGGCCTTAGGAACCCAACTTACCTTTAGTACCACATATCACCCGAAGACATACGGGAAGACAGAGCGAACGAACCCAATCTTGGAGGATATGTTGTGTATGTACGTTATGGACCAACAAAATCATTGGGAAGAATTCTTTCCACTGGTAGAATTTGCATATAACAACAGTTATCAAAGCACCATTAAGAAGGCGCCCTTCGAGTTTCTTTACGGGCGACCATGTTAGATGCCTTTGAGTTGGGATTGGCTTGAGGATAGGGTCCTGGTGGGACCAGAAGTGATCCAAGAAATGGAAGACCAAATGAAAACTTTAATACAAAGGATAAAGGAAGCACAGGATCGATAGAACAGTGATGCCAATGCGCATCGTGTCGACCGTAGTTATGAAGTTGGCGATCGAGTCTTCTTGTGAGTGAAACTGAATAAGAGTTCGATCAAGTTTATAAGCGGTGATAAAATCTCTCCTAGGTTCATGGGACCCTTCGAGATTGCGGAAAAGAAGGGGCTTGTGGCCTATCGACTAGCCTTGCTTGATCCTTGAGGCGTATGCATGATATTTTTCACGTATCTGTTTTGAGACATTATGTTAGTGATCCTACACATGTTATTGACATAAGGTCCTTGCATGTATTGGTTGAGGGTGCACTCACGGCGGAGCCAATCCACATCATGGACCATCGCATTCGATAACTACTACATCAAATAGTAGATCAGTTCAAGGTCCAATGGGACAACTATAGTCCACACTCGGCAACCTGGGAGGACGCATATGATATGTGTCAACAGTTTCCATTTTTGTTTGATAGATAGACATATGATACTCTGATACACTTTATTTCAGAATTTTCATACTTTGAAACTTCACGACGAAGTTTAAAACAAGAGGGGGTGTATGTAACATACTTCTCTTGCGTAGACTAAGCGAACTTATTATTTTAGGACACTTGCGTGCAAGTGATCCGGGTCATTATACTATTGGTTGTTTTGATTATGATTATGAGATATTGTGGACTTTATGATATGTTATTTTGTTGTATTTACATCGACAGGTGCTATTGACTGGGTTCCCCTGAGTGTGAAAGACTCTAGATGTTAGAGGATGTCAAGGCATCGATGAAACCCCTTGGACTCTGAATCGAGTGAGGGAGTGGACTATTAGGGTTTGAATGTTTTTGATGTGACATATGTACATATGATTAGATATTATGATGTTGATTGTTATCGCTGACATGTTTTTTTTATTGATGCAGGCTAGTGATAGCTTGCTGACCAGACTCACATTTGGAGTAAAGTGGTCATGCATGACAACCATAGACATTGAGGGAGAGGTGTGGCAAAAACCCTGCCATAGCCTACTAGCACTCTCGTCGTGGCTCGAACTATAGGTTAACGATTACCTAGTTTGAGAAGACCCATGATGTCGTGAGGGCAAACTGTGACATTTGCTCATGATGATTCTAAGGGGCAACCAATAACGTATGGTCCTTATTCTTTAGAGGCCCTTAGTCTCCCACAATATAACCTAACGGAGTATTGACTACAGGGGTGTGACGTCTACCAAATTCATTCAAGAGGAGAGTGGCGCCCTTGGAGCATGAAGTGCGTCTTGAAGGGAACGTCGCGCAAATAAAATGGAAAGAGGCGAGTGACACCCTTGGAGAACATAGTGCGTCTTGAAGGGCATGTCACGATTTTAACTAGGGTAAGCTAATAAAACTAGTGCCTAGAAAACTATGCCTCCTTAGGACCTGGTCGGCTTAAAATAGATGATGGTATGAGTAAATTTTAATAATTAATTGTTCCCTTAAAAACGGTCGCCCAAGCTAATGAAATTAAATCCTAGGTATAAGTAGAACATGCGAACAATGAAGAAAAAAACTAAATAGACATGTAAAAATAAGGGAGTAAAGAAAAAAGAAAAAGGGTAAATGGAGGATTAAATTATTAAAAGGGTAAATGGTTGTTTTTTTCTAAACTTGCTAATTCTGAACTTAGTTAAAAAGAAAAAGGGGAAACTTAAAGAAAAAGGGGAATGTAGGGAATCTAGCCTTTGGAAATTTCTAATTGTGAACTCAACTAGGCTTTAAGTAAGGCATAAGTCATTTAAGAAATATAACGGAATAAAGGGACACCGAGGAGAATTTTTAGGAACGCTTTTAGGTGGTTGAGTGATCCAGGGGATCAAATTTTGCTCAAAATTCAAAGTGCTTGGAGTCGCTTCAAATCGAATGGGAGCATAGGCCTCGTCGTCACAAACCCAATGCAACTTGTTTGGGTTCAAACGAACATCGGATGAGAGAGATATCGCGTTCTGTTCAAATCAACAAACAGGTAAAAAAAATGTGTTGACTGTACAGTCCGTACGGATGCTGACGTGGCAGGGCCGTACGACATGTGCTTGGTGTTGGTTGGAAGTCATGTGGACAAGTTGGTGTATGACACATGGAAATTGTGGCGAATGGAATGCTGACACGTGGCCCAATCAATGGTCACCACGTGTCACCCTGGTGTTCGTTTAAAATTTATGTTGTTGGCAGGATTTGACCCCACAACCTCCGGGCAGGGGTAACGCTTTGGGAAGGGCTGCCCAACTGGCACACCACCGTATGTTTATTATTATATATATGGAAAAGAATTTATTTGAATTGATATATTTTTGATATGGGGCGCGGTCCAGGGTCAGGGCTTAGCCCCGCCCCCTGGTCATATGTGTATACAATGTAACCACTGGCACGCACTTATCTGACCATTACCATATGTCATTTAAAATTAACCCCTTTTATGTATTGTGCACGGTCATATGGTGGCCATGTGCCCACGACCTTGTAATTTAGGGGCTAGGTACGTAACCGTCCTACAGTTCGCACCGTTTGGCGATTGCACTCGGTGCTCAGTTTTAACACAAAAATGCACATGGGGGCTAGGTTGAGGAGGAAGAGGTGCATTTTGGCAATCCAGAGACAAAAAATTTGAAGGGGAACTTCCAGGAAGCCTATCTTCTTCAATTTTTGGCCAAACGAGGTGCCGAAAAGCCCAGCTAGGGGTTTTTGGACGTTCTAAAGCCATTGGAGCCATCTATTTGGAATTTTGAGCATTGTAAAGCACATATTTTAGCACTTTGAGAAAATAATACAAAAGATCCATTGGAATATGGACCAGGATATGTAGCCCAAGAGAGGGGTGAACTCCTTTATCATTTGTTGTGTTATGTGTTTTCTGATCATTGTTATTTGTCGTTGTTTATATGCATCTTAAATGTGTAATTTATATAAAAGTTGTGTTTGCAAAATTGATCCATTTGCATAAGAACACTTGAATTAAAACTTGTAAATATTTTCAAGAATACAAGTCTTCATCATTTTTAGATCAAGTTAGTATCAAAGCATAGGTTTTTGAAGACTTGATTATTTGCAAGTGTTTTGTTTTCTAATGCTCACAAGGTTGAAACTCACAAGAGGAGAAGGTCAACTTGTAGAGCCAAGTTCTCACCCTTCAAGAAGAAAGATTATATCATCTTCGCAAGCTTCAAGGAGGCATTCACCAAGTATGGCTCATGAAGAGAGTCATGAACATATTCCTATAGAAGATGAAGATCTCAGAAAGGATTTCATGGAAATGAGAGAAATGATGAAACTCTTGATGGTAGAAAGGAATAAAAGATGATGAAACTCTCGATGGAAGAAAGGAATACAAGGTTGCAAGGTGAAGGTCTAAACCCTTCAAACTACAAGGGAGACAAAGCGGTGATAAAAATCTCAATGGAAATGGAGGGAATGGTGCTTCTCCACCACCCCACCTCCATCTTAATTCTTCTTCTTCTTCTCTACCAGTTCAAGACTTTGAAATTCTCCAAAAGGACATGGTAAACTCCTTCACAAATTCCTTGTTAAAGCTTGATATTAAATTCAAATTGCCAATGTACAATGGAGAGGTGGCAACGCTCTAGAAATTAGATAATTGGATTCATAAGATTGAGGGCATTGTAGCATACAAAAAATTCAAGATGATGAAACCTAAGATTCATCTTTCTTATTTAAGATTGGATAGGCAAGCATTCCATTTGCGGGAAGACAAGACTCAAGAGGGAAACATGAAGAAACATGGTAAAATTTTAACCTCTTGGAATGATTTTATTCTCAGTAATTAAAAAACAATTTTACCCATTGGCATATATAAAAAGATACTATGGATTGGCAAAATTTTTAGACAAGCTAAGGACAAAATGTACAAAGATTTACCTAAGAATTTAGGAGAAGAGTTTTGATTTTGGGAGTAGATTTTCTTTTCTCAAGAAACTTTACCAAATACATTGATCTTACATAGTTATTTGAGACATACCATACTCATGTTTAATCCTTCAAATCTAGATGAAGCTTATGTTCAGCCACTCATTTGAAGCAAGAGGAAGGAATGAAACCTTAAGAGGGTAACAAGAAGCCTTCTATTCATGGAGACAAAGGAAAGAGGAAGTTCAAGGGCAATGGGAAAAAAGAATGTTGTTGTTAAGAAAGAGGGAGAAAATTTTACATGCAAACATTGTTCAAAAAAAATGGTCATGTGATGAAGACCTCATTGTTGAAACTTCATCCCCGAAGAAGACCCAAAAAGTTTGTAAACAAAGGGAAGTCAAAGACTCTAAACCATACAAATATGATTTGGGTTCTGATTTGGGTGATGAAACAAAGATTATATCCATGGGTTATCAAGGTAAAGGTTCTATTGCAAGTACTAGTTCTTCAAGTAAATAATAATCTCAATGTAACTCAATAAGAAAAGAAAGAATAAAACTTTTTCAATATATATTGTTTCTAAAGCATACCAATATAGATACTTTATTTATAATCGATCTCAAGCAAACCTTTACATCTGAAGACACCAAGTTAAGAAATTAAAATTGGAAACAATTCCCCATCCTAAACCATACCCCTCTTGGTTGGATATGATAATGCTAAATTACAGACAAGAAGGTGTAAACTTAGGTTTGCTATCACCACAAATTTTATTGATGAGGTAGAACTGATGTTATTCCTTTGGATATCTATGGTATTGTGTTGGGAAGCCCATTTATATGATAGAAAATCCATTTTCATCATCATGAGAATAAGTATCACTTGTTTAAAACGGAGTTGAGTACATTGTTAGAGCCCATACAAAGAAGATGAATTTGTCACTTCAGAATGCAAGTGGACAAATGAAGATATTAGTCAATGCTAGCAAGATTTTTGTTCTTTTAATGATTAAACCTAAAGATGATATTGAAAACGTAGTTTTCCAAGAAGGCTGTGATGCAAAGTTGAAATCTGATCTATAAGGAGGTTGTTAATCAATATGATGAGATGTTTCAGAACTAAAGGGATTACTTCCAAAAAGGGTATCCAACATGAAATTCAATTGCGCAAGATTGTCCTCTTCCAAACATTGGTATGTATAGGATGTCATTCATAGAATAATGCCGAAATCAAAACAAATCCAAGAGTTGCTCGGTGTATCATCGGTACAAGCACATCATCATGTGAATCTCCAATTGTGTTAGTGCCAAAGAAAGATGGTACATGCTTCAATGTGTGTTGATTTCTGTATCTTTGAACAAGATTACGTTAAATAATCGCTATCCTCTTCCTAGAATTGATGATTTTCTTGATCAATTGGAAGATGCTAAATATTTTACTAATTGGATTTGAGAAGAGATATCATCATATTGGGATTGTTGAAGGAGACACATGGAAGGAAAATTTTTCAAAACAAAGCAAGGTTTGGTTTGAGGGATGGTAATGCCTTGATTTTTGTAATGCACCTGCTACTTTTATGAGGGTTATGAATGATGTCTAAGGCCTTTTCTTGATGATTGTGTTATTGCATACTGGATGACATTTGATCTTTAGCAAATCTCGAAGAGCATGTTAAACATGTGAAGCAAGTTTTGAATGTTTTGAGAAAGGAAAAGCTGTTTTAATATGTCTAAATGTGAGTTTGTAAAAACTTCACTTATCTACTTGGGGCATATTTTGTGGAGGAATTTCGAAAATTGATCGCCCAAGGTCAAAGTCATATTGGAATGGGACCAATCCCAACAATGTGATGAGGTAAGAAGTTTTGGGAGCCGCCCAATATTGGAGAGAAAGTTTATTGCTAACTTTCTTCCATTGCAGCTCCATTACATGCAAAGTGACAAGTGTCAAGCAAGTTTTCAATGGGGAGGCAAGCAACAAAAGGCTTTTAATACTTTGAAAGAGAAGATCGGGTCAACACAATTCTTGTGAATTCTGAATTGGAGACAACCTTTTGAAATCCAAACCGATGCAAGCAATTATGCAATGGGATAGCCTTGTTACAACATGGTAAGCCCATTTGTTTTCATTCAAACTTTAATGGTGCTTCGGATTAACTATCCTACTCTATGATAAGGAGTTGTATGCATTGGTGCAAAGTGTGAAAAACATGGAAACATTTAATTTGTTGGGGAAAGAAACATTGTCCATATAGATCATCAACTACCTAATATTTATAATCACAAACAAAGCTACAAATAAGCAAGGTAATTCTAAATGGATGGGTTTTCTACACCAATTCCACTTGGTCATAAGGGTATAAGAAGGGAATTTATAACAAAGTTGTTGGATATGATTTCAAGGCCTTATTATTAGGTGCTTTTAAGTTATTTTTTAAGCATAGTCCTATCATGAATGAGAGTTATGTTGAGAAATATGCTTTAGGATGCTGATTTTAAAGAAGTACATTCTTTTGGGTCATTATAACCATGTTGAGGAATTGGATTACCATGCATGATAATATTTGTATCATCTTGAAAAGCTATGTATTCCACATGGTGGTGAAAGACTTCAACATAATAAGAGAATCCTATTCTTCTCTTATTGTTGGTCACTTTGCTGTAGGCAAGACTGTGGCTAATTTGAAAAGGTACTACTATTGGCCTAAAATGAATGAAAGTGTTTCAAGATATGTTTGAGGATGTAAACCTAGCAATCGAAAGTTAAGTTTGTATACTCCACTTCCAGTAACTTCTCGACCTTGGGAAAGTATTTCATGGACTTTGTAGATTATCCCATCGTCCCATCCCCATCCAATCCTAACCCTGATCCAAAAGCAGTTACTTGAGCAAACGCACAAATCTTTCGCATCGTCAGTACATTTTGGATTGCCTAAATCCATTATTCTTATCGAGATTCTCAATTTATTAGAAGATTTTGTCCGAGTTTATGGGCACCCTATGGACACCAAACTTAAAAAGATCACAGTTTTTCATCCGCAAACATATGGTAAGACAAAAGTGGTAAATAGAAAAGTGGCAAGATTCCTTTCATGGTTATTGGCAAAGAAGCATCCTAAACTTTGGGATGAGATTTACACTACATTCAACATGCTTACAATCGAGCTAAGCACTCTTCAACTCAAACATCGCCATTTGAATTATGTTTTGGCTATTTGCCCAAATCCTTTAGATTTTATCTTTGGAAGGATATTGCTATTGATGGTCACTATGACATTGATAGGGCGTAAAGTTCATTGAACAAATTCAAATGACATGACTAAATGGTACTAGAGCAGTTGGAAAAGAGTCAACCAAGTACAAGACAAGACATGACAAGCATCGCTATCGTGTTGATCACAGTTTCCGAGTTGGAGATGAAGTTTGGCTTTACATTAGTAAGGAGAGGCTTAAAGGAGAAGGTAAAAAACTAAAACCAATTCGATATGGTCCTTTCAAGATTCTTGACAAGATTGGTAACAATGCCTTCTGTTTAGATTTGCCTCCTTATATGAAAATGTATGCAGTTGTTAATGTTGAGAATTTGAAATTGTATGGGCCTCCTTTGATTGATGATCAAGGAGAACATGTTCAGATTCCTTCTATAGATGATTTCTCCCCAAAATATCTTACAGAACTGCATGAAGACACAATCCTTGACAGGAGAATGAGAACTTCAAAATGAGGAAATGTGGAATATCTTCAAATTGGTCTTAAAGGCACAAATCCAAGCAAAGCTAAGTGGATTGAGGTTGGAAAGGTGAGGGAACTATACCCTCATCTTCAGATAGTCTGAAAATAGTCTTTTGGAGGTCCAAAATCTTTCCAATGGGGAGGTGTGATCCAGGGGATCAAATTTTGCTCAAAATTCAAAGTGCTCGGAATCGCTTCAAATCAAACGGGAGCATAGGCCTCGCCATCACGAACCCAACGCAACTCGTTTGGGTTCAAACATACATTGAATGAGAGATATATCGCATTCTGTTCAAATCGACAAATAGGGAAAACAAATGTGTTGACTGTATAGTCCATACGGATGTTGACGTGGCAGGGTCATACGACACGTGGCATGGTTGTACGACACATGGCTGGTGTTGGTTAGCAGTTGTGTGGACAAGTTGGTGTATGAAACGTGGAAATGGTGGTGAATGGAATGCTCACACGTGGCCCAATCAATGGTCGCCACGTGTCACCCTGGTGTTGGTTTAAAATTTATGTTGTTGACAGGATTCGACCCTGCGACCTCTGAGTAGGGGTAACACTTTGGGAAGGGCTACCCAACCGGTGCGCCACCTTATGTTTCTTATTATATATATGGCAAAGAATTTATTTGAATTGATATAGTTTTGATATGGGGCGCGGTCCGGGGCCGGGGCTTAGCCCTGGCCCCCATTCATATGTGTATACAATGTAACCATTGGCGTGCGCCTATCCAACCGTTACCATATGTCATTTAAACTTAACCCCTTTTATGTATTGTGCGCGATCATATGGTGGCCATGTGCCCACGGACTTGGCAGTTAGGGGCTAGGCACGTAACCATCCTACAGTTCACATCGTTTGGCGATTGCACTCGGTGCTGAGTTTTAACACAAAAATGCACATAGGGGCTAGGTTGACGAGGCAGAGGTGCATTTTGGCGATCCAAAGACAACAAGTTTGAAGGGGAACTTCCAGGAAGCCTATCTTCTTCAATTTTTGGCCAAACGAGGTGCCGAAAAAACCCACCTAGGGGTTTTTGGACATTATGAAGCCATTGGAGCCATCTATTTGTCATTTTGAGCATTGTAAAGAACATATTTTAGAACTTTGAGAAAATAATACAAAAGATCCATTGGAAGTTGGACCAGGAGATCTAGCCCAAGAGAGGGGTGAACTCCTTTATCATTTGCTATGTTATGTGTTTTTTGTTCACTATTATTTGTCGTTGTTTATATGCATCTTAAATGTGTAATTTCTATAAAAGTTTTGTTTGCAAAATTGATCCATTTTCATAAGAACACTTGAATTAAAACTTGCAAATATTTTCAAGAATACAAGTCTTCATCATTTTTAGATCATTGAGGGAAATAGGAAAATTTAATTAATTAATAAATTGATTTCTTGGTGCATATAGGGGATCGAGAAACATGTGTACAGGGGAGGTTTTTCCTAATTAAATTTAATAAAATGAATCTAATGAGGGTTTGGGAAACCAATGACTAAGAAAAATCTATAAAAAGGATGGTAGAGGAGTATGGGGACGTCTGGTTTGTGTAAGGCTACACTGTCGGAATTTTATCTTGACTGAATTTCTCTTATGGGAGTTGGGATACCCAGCTCGAGTAACGAGTGGTAGCTCAACCTTGCAAGGTGATTTGGGAGATAGCATTCTCTAGTATTGTGTGCGTGGCCCCTTTATGGCTAGGGTGGCTCAGGGTGAAGAAGATTACCCCTAGCGTTAGCTAGGAGGTACCAGTGAGGTCTCATCGGTTGGTAAGCAGGAGCTGGATGGAACATGCGTGGGACATCAACTATGGGGCATTTACATTTTTCTATGGTACGCATGTGTATAATTTTTATTGAATAGTAGTTAATTTCCTGTATATGCATCTCTATCACGTCAAATCACACATGCATAAATTGTGTTAAATTTCAGTTTATTTTTCTATTTATGAATTTTTAGCATGGCGAATGCATGCATGTGTAGTTCAGTTGATGGATAGTTAAATTTTGGTTTTGCACCTTCTTGGTTCGCCAATAGATAGAAATGTTCCATAAATTGATGTTCGGTTTTTCTTGATTAATAGTATATTCTGTTAATAAAATGATTGTGTTCTCTTGTTAAGATTTATAGCTTTGATCCTGGGCTAATCTACTGAAATTCCTATATAATAAGTCCATTGTCTATTTTCCCTTTGCTACGGTAATCTAATTCATTACTTCTGAAACCTTGTAATACCACCAAAATTTACGCCTAGTTGGGAGGCTTTGCGTTGTAAGGTTTATTCTGGTTGAGTATTGAGGAATGTTTACTACAAGAGAAATGTGGGCTGTCAGTCCTTGGTATGTGTTCAATTGTATTTATGACTAATAAACATATCGAAGAACGTTTCTTGTAGACCCTGTGTCTGCCTATCCCTGGCAGCAATTTTAATTACAATTATGACTCCATGCAGCAACGATTATGGCTGTGGGTGTACCCATGGTTAATCCGTTAATGCTTATAGGACTGTTAATCCATATTTTTCTTATAGGATATTTGGATCCGATGGTTTATTGAATGTCTGGTTTGTTCCGGTATTTCGAGTTGAGGGTTGCAGCTGTAATGCCTTTAATGTAGTCAACGAATAACTATTGGTATTGTCATTGTCTACCACCTTAGTTGACTTGAAAGACCTTGTTTCAGTTTGATTCCTTCAGGAAACGATTATAGTCTGGATCATTATCTTCACAAAACCTTTTTATTCTTGAGTCTGATACAAAGTTGCACGCTCTACTTGATTGGAGTCCGACTTTCCTTAGTTGCACAAAAGTCATATATGCTTATTGAAGGATTAAATTGGGTTGATCGAGTTTTTATTGGAGGAGACAAATTTGTCAGTGTTTTGATTGAAACGATGATTTGAGTTGGAGGTGGATGATTTGATTACATGCTTTGGAACTTGATAAATTCTGGTTGGTGGCATGCATCTCGCTAAATTTAGGAATCTCTTTTTCTGAAGGTTGTCACTTAATAAGTTTTAAAAATGAAATGTTGGTGGTTTAATTATAGTTGTGATAAACAAGCACTACATGGATGTAGTTATTGCTAGGAAGGTTTTAAAATGAAGAAACCAATTGTAACATACCGCTCTGGCGCACTTACAAAACTTATTCTTTGAGAACACTTGCTCGCAAGTGATCTGGACTTTTTATATTAATACATTTATGCTTGATTATGATGCGTTCTGATAGACGACATGATGTTTTACTACTTGATGTAGATAGGTGCTATTGACTCAGTTTTGTTGAGTGTACAGGGTTTTGGACCTTGAGGATGCAGAGGCATCGGTGGAACCCTTGGACTCTGGATTGAGTCAGGGCTGACGATAGCTTGCCGACCAGACTCACATATGGAGTAAAGGGGCCACACACGATTTCCACAGAGGTTGAGGGAGAGGTGTGGACAGCAGCCCTGCCACAACCTACTAGCACTCCCGTCGTGGCTCGAGTTGTAGGTTAACGATTACCTAGTTCGAGAGGATCCACAATGCCATGAGGGAAGACTGCAATAGTCACTCACGATGATTCTAAGGGGTGCGTAATAAGGCGAGGGCCTTATTCCTTAGAGCCCTTAGTCTCCCACAAGTTCACCTAGTGGAGTGTTGACTCTAGGGGTTATAGATGTCTACCAAACAGTCAAGTCAGCGAGTGGCACCCTTGGAGCATGTGGTGCATCCTGAAGGGCACGTCGCACAACAGAAGAAAACGAGGTGAGTGGCACCCTTGGAGCACGTGGTGCATCCTGAAGGGCACGTCGCGCAATAAAAGAAAACGAGGTGAGTGGCACCCTTGGAGCACGTAGTGCGTCTTGAAGGGCACGTCGCATTGATGATGATAATGAGACAACCTAGATGACCCTAAGACCTTAACGCCTGATGAAATTCATAAAACGACTCCCCTAATTAATTGTCGCCAGTTCAAATCTAAACCTAAATTTAAAACATCTCTAAAATAAAATTTTGATTAGCCTTAAG
>SNQJ01S0015947.1:101101-124377 GCA_010110895.2 Picea sitchensis | reverse complement strand
TGGGGATTGAATTCAGTTGACTTACATATTTAAGAATGGGTTGGTAAATCGTGGTCTAATAGAAAAACAATGGAGTAATTGGTCTGTAATTATTTTCATGGAGTCTCAATAGTGGGTGGACTTATGTCTTCCATAAAGGGCGTAGTTGTCTGATGATTTGTTGTACTTGGTCATATTGCATTGCTTGCGTCTTGTTCTAGGAGGTTACTAGTTTCTTCCTGAGCAATCGGCCAGGAGCCTGTCTAATCTTCTTTCGAGAAGACATAAGACTAAAAGCCCTGCTTTTCTGTGCAGAAATAGTAAACTCTACTGTTGGATTCCTCCATCTGTGACTGTGTTGTACGTAACACCTGGTGTCATTTTCTGCTTACAACTTCTAGTTGTACGCCTTATGTCTAGGGGCGTTTATTGCTTGTTTTCACTGTGATATGTCGGGGTCGTCTTGTTGTGTTCGTCTTGCTTGCGTCTTGTTCTAGGTCGAGTTACTAGTTTCTGCCTCAGCAGTCGGCCAGGAGCCTGTCTAATCTTCTTTCGAGAAGACATAAGACTAAACGCCCTGCTTTCCTGTGCAGAAATAATAACCCTAACACCATGGATTCTTCCCTCTGTGTTCTTACTGTGCACCCCCAGTATGTCTTAATGTTTGTGTTGTGCACCTTATGCCTATGGTCGTATATGGTTGCAGTTACTCATTGTGTGCCTTCAGTCTTCTTGTGATGAACATCGTGGTTGCGTCTTGTTGGTTGTCGAGTGTGACGTAGAGTCAAGTGTGTTTGTTACTTCTACACCCGCGCACACACCTTAAACAAAAAGGAAAAAAAAATTGCACCTGTTCTCAGAGTTGTTGTCGTAACGAGGAGGACATTACACCAATGGAATCTGTGGGAACATGTGGAATCACTGACATTGGTTATATTTAGCAGCGAATATTTTTCAGCGATTGACTGGCTTACCGCCAGTTTAAATTTTGGTTGGGATAGTAAGTGGTGAGTTTGTTTAAATTTGGGGATGGGTGCATGGCAAGTGGTGAGTCTCCGTTTTTATTTATTTTCCTTTAATAGTTATGATATCATTAGAAAGGAGAAGTGTGTTATTAGTCCTGAGCCTGGCAAGTGGCAGTTCCATTTGCTTGTTAATTGTTGGCCATTTGTTTATCTTAACGCTTTGGGAAACTAAGGAATGGCAACACGCTAAACTTAACACACACTATTGTTTTATCTTAACGCACACTTTTGTGGGATATTTGTTTTAACAACACACTAAAACGAGAATAGGAGGGACGACCGTGTGATTTTAAATCCCTTTTATAGTTGATGATTGGAACAACTCATTATTGTAGGAGCTAGTGAGTGGCATCTTAGTTTTTAATTGCTTTTAATATTGCTTTTAATAAATGATGATTGTAATAAAGCATGGTAATAAATGTTGTTTCTAATAAACTATGTTTTTTTAATAAAGAATGTATTAATGATCAATTTAATAAATGATGATTTTAAGAAAGCATGGTCATAAATGACGATTTTTAATAATAAAGAAGCATGGTTTTATACTGAGAAATAAGTTCTTAAGGTTAAATAATAATTTATTAGTTGTGTGATACTTCATTCCTTACGATGTTGAAAGGTTGTATTTTAAAATAGGGGATAGAGAAATTTTATTACTTGATTTAAGAATGAAATACTTATCATGATTGTCTAGTCTCATTGTTAGTAAATTATAATGTAGCTAAAAGTTGTACCTTCTAAGGTTTACGGGTCCCTTGTTTAATTTGAGCTAGGAGGGTAAGGGTAGTGTAGCTAACTTTCTCTTATTAATGAAACCCCTTCGAAATGGAAAGGTATAAATGTTACTGGAAGGTTTTTTTATGCTAATTAGATGGTGAAGGGTTACCTTGTGCTTGAGTTAGTATTTATGTTGGTACAACTGTTAATGATTAATTCCAGACTGTTGTGCCAATTAAAGGTGTATTTAATGTAGTCAGTCTGCATCATGTTTCAGCTTGTGGTTGAGTGCTTGTTTATAGTTTTCGTATAATTTTGATAGTAAGTTGGGACTTTTGGCACGTTGGATTTGTATCATGCTTGAAAGTTTAGAATTGTTTGTTTTCTCCTTAGTTACTATCGCACTCATCGTAATGTGGTTGCATTCTTTCATATGATTAGATCATTGTGCACATGGATTGATAGGTGCTAATGTTAACCTGGCTTGGGGTGATGTGTTTCCCGATGATGATGAGGACATTGACTTTGTAGTTTGCTAAAATGAAATTGTATTGTGAAAAATGATTGTGATTGTTTCTCACTTGTAGCGAAGGTTAATGTTACCATGTCAATATTAGATATTGGTTGTGTCTGGATGATCTTGATGTTGTCTTCTAAGCTTAGCCATTTTTATTCCCTGGTGATTGAATGTTGGGATAGTACGATGGGTTGTTATGTTATGTGTTGCATGATTGGATAGTACGATGGGTTGTTATGTTATGTGTTGCATGATTTCATGTGATGTGTTTGTCGTTGAGTTGTAATGTTTGAGTGTATTGTTGTTATTACTTTCCTACAAAAAAAATTGTACATGTTTTGCGAGGCTTGTTGTCGTAACAACAGGGTTCCTTACACAAAATCCGATACTTAACTGTAAGAAGAAATGATTAAGTTTGACTAACAATTTTGGGTCCTTTTTTGGGATTTGGGAATATGTAATGGGAATGGGATGTCGGCCCATGGGTTTACCAATGTTTAGGCCTATTTTGTATGTATAAATAGAAGGCTAGGAAATGGAAGAAGTATTTGAATAGTGCGCAAGAGTTGTGCAAGTTGACTAAGTGCTAAGAGTTGGATCTGTGTGATCAAGACTTGTAAGGCTTTGTGCATACTGTATGAGACTTGCAGAGCTAAGTGCAAGTCATTGCAAGAGACTATGAAGGCTTTGTGTTGTAATGCAAGGAAGGAGGATCTAACAAGCTACGCAGATCTCTTGTCCTATGCGGAGTAAGGGTTTTTTGGCTCTGTGCATGTAGATGACTGATTGAAGCTAATAAAGAAGAAAATTTGGTGGATGTAGCCCCAGGTTGGGGGTGAACCACGTAAATACTATGTTATTCTACTCTGTGCGATGTGTTGATGTATTTATGTGTTAATTTCTAAGTGCTTGATATAGATAGATAGATAGATTTGCTTATTCTTTGTGCTTATGATGAATCTGGATGTTAGATCTGATGGAGGTAAATGTGAATAGTGCTTGAATCTGCCAGATTTGATCCATTTCTTTATGCTAAGTGCTTAAATACATTATATCAGGGTGAATGTCGCAATGCTCTATTTTATATGTGAAGTAGATATTGGCTAAATAATGATGAGCTAATGATGCTAAGTGATCTATTACGTGTCATAATCACAGATCTATGTCCCAGCTAAGGTTGTAGACACCTGAGTCCTGCAACCAACCCTGCCTCTACCTCGAGTGAGACTTCATCTGCTTCGCATGTGTTGCTGAAAGGGCTGGTAGTTAGGATTTTGTTGGTGTGTTGTTGTAGTGTTGAACCCTGGGTCGGCCCTTGTGCCAACAAATGGTTCCATTATTGAGACCTAAAACTGTGATTGTTGGGAACTAAGGAATAAGAAGATTTGTGCAATGATCTGACCTGAAACAGTTAAATCTCTATGCATAGATTTGTTTCTCTAGTACACAGTACTCTACTTAGCTTGACAAGCTTTGTGCTAAGGAAAAGAAACCTGATCTGAAGAAAAGAGGTAAGATCTGAAAGCTTTATGCTCTGAGAAAGGCAAAAGCGAGAATTTTTTATTAAAAGAGGTAAGATCTGAAATATTTGTGCTTAGATAAAGGTAAGAATATTGAAAAGTTCTAGACCTGAAAGCTTTGTGCTCTGCAGAAGTAAGATAAGTGGAATTTTTTTTTTCTAAAGTATGGATCTAGGTATGTTTGATAGATTCTATCCTAGCTTGAAAACTAGGGTATTAATAGATGAAAGAAGGTTTGATATGAATAGATCTTATAAGAATAGTGAAAAATATGTTATACATATGCATAGAAAGAATGTTTGGACTAATAAGTGTATGCAGGATCCTAGAAAGAATTTTTTTCAGGTTACCTACCTTGATCCTAGTGCGCAATACAGGAAAGGTTGGGGATCATTTAAAAGAAAGAGATGATTAACCCTCTACTACAGTTGCATAAGACCAGGACATCTTGCTAAGGCATTCCATGGGAGAAGACCCAGTTGTCTTTCTTGTAAATCTATGGACCATGAAGTATTGGATTGTCCTAGAATGATTGCTAAACTTGAATAAATGAACATGAGACAAGAAAACCCTAAGGCAGATCCAAAAACTAAGATTATGAAAGAATCCCAGGAAGAATCAGAGAAAGTATTGCTACAGATAAGAGAAACCTTGAATGATCACCGACATGTCATATTATCAGGGATCTTCAAAGAAAAAGAATGCCTTGAATCAAGAATAAGAGACTTCAACATTGACTATGTTCTAGATGAGGAAACGCAGGTGAATATTATGACAGAGAGAACTTGGGAAGTTATAGGGAGGCCTGCTATGATTCCTTCATTAGGAGGAATAGGACTATTCAAAGGAAAGTTGATAAACCTATGTGCAAAGCTCACTTGGATACCTATGAATGCCAATGGAACTTCGACAGAGGAATATTTTGAGATTATTAGATTTATTGAGAACAATGCCCCATTTACCATTCTACTAGGAAAACCTTGGATTGAAAGAGATCAGGCCAGAAGGCAAGAAGAAGAAGAACTTTTAGAGCAGAAGAAGCAAGAGTTAAAAGAATTCATGACTAGAAGGATCACACACTTTATTGAAGAATAGAAGAACAAATCGAAGTTATTTATCACTAGAGACTTAGATGCCGAAGTTGAAAGAACACTAGAAGAACCACTGAATATTGAAGTACCTATTCTAGATAAAGAAGAAGAATCACCCGCGACTCTTAGGAAAGGATATCAACAACGCAAAGTCACTATGTCAAAAGGAGATAAGAATCAGAATGGAAAAAGGCATAACAAGATGAAGCTCACTGGGAAGAAGGCTAGAAATATAAGTAAGAAGAGAGCTAAGATCGACAAGTTGTAGAAGGTTCTAGAGGAAACCTCGCAAAAGGGAAATTTGCAAAATTGGAACTTCACGGGATATCAGAACAACGACACATGGCACTTCGCCATGATGAAGCAATATAGACATTGGGGACAATATAACCATTATACCAATTCTCTGAATGGGCAAAAAGACATTTATGGATAGACATCTCCCCATCGGATTGTTGGGACCGTGCCATAATGGACAAAACAGAGTTAATGAAGGCTCCATAGCCGTTGCAAGCGACCCGTTTCCAAGTTAACTATTTATCCCATCGTGCCATGCACCAAGAACATTTTTTACAATTGTGAATTTGAGCTCATAGACTTGTTGATTTTACACAGTCGTCATTGTGCTATTGCCTTCTATCATATTGCAGTGTATAAGTTACCCTCCAAACCCGAGATTGTTAACCCCAAGTGTGTATGTCAGATGAGTTAAGAGCTAACGAGAAAATTGTTGAAGAAGTTTTGATCGACCTCATGACTGAGAGAGTCATGTCGATGTCTACAGGAGTACAAGAATTGTCGACAGGAGGACTTCTAGCCTCTCCATCCACTACTCACAGAGCCGGACCATTCCAACCATCTGATGAAAAGTGAACCAAGTACAGGGATGATCTAGCAAATGCCAAATTGATCCAGAGTATATTACCCGCCTATATTCCACCTCTAAGCGGCGTAGTAAATCGAGACAGTGTGCCCAGGGAATTTGACTACACATTGGTTACAGCGTACCTCTCGAAGGGGATACACGTAGTTCACGTAGACCAAGATAAAATTGCAGCATTGAAATTTAGCGACTTCAACCTTGGAGATCACAAATTCTATAACATGCTCACCCCGCATAAGTACCTGACCAGATATAAGGGGAATAATTCAAAGATAATCCCCCATTCGTGGACTATGAGCCTTGTATAGTCCACCCTGTTGAACGTCATGAAGATTCCTCACTTCGGATGACACCAGGAGGTGAATGCATGAATCAAGATACTGTTGTCCTATTACCATGGGGGTTATTTGTGGTTAAACCTCTGTATAACAGCTGATCCTATGTTGATCAATCTGATCATGGGCTTGAGTATGCAAGGACCCAACCCACAAGATTTTTACCCCGAAAAATCCATGGATCACACCCTCGCACGGAAGATCAAGGACACTTATGGCGATGTCGAGAAGGGAATGTGAGGCTACAAGGTAGCTTCTATCTAGAGTGGTGCATTGTGCCTTTCCTATCAATTGATTGCAGGGAAGTTAGTACGAAGGAACCGCCTACCCAAGTTATTGGTTTTGTAGTAGACCTCACAGGGAAGTGCACGGAGGGCCTTCAGATGAACTGGCCGAAGTACCTAGTGAACCAGTTGGAACTCGACTGTAGAGAAGCATAGGATAAAGGATACAAATTTCATTTCAGTTGTCTCTTAATCCTTATAGCTTTCCTTTCTTGGGAGATGTTGGAAGGTACGACCTTCCCAGACATCAAGCCTTTTGAACCTCTAGCCACGAAGTTCAGTACACTGTGGTACTCAAGCAACATGAATAAACAGAGGCAGTCAAATGTTTTTTTTCATACCTACTACAATCAGTTGAAGGTATCCATACAGTCCAAGCCTCGCATGACTCTGAACACTCTACACCAGGTCCGGTTGTTGATGAAGTTTAGTGTAGATTGAAATTTTATCTACATCACAGCACGTGCCGATGAACACAAGAAAAAACTTCAATCCTACTATAAGCTGATGGAGGAGGACTTGGAGGAGATCAAAAAGGAATGGTCAGTGGACCTCCTTATTCTAGCATACCTTGAGGACATATCTGACATCGACAGCCCATAAACTACACAGGATACACCCAGACCATGCAGAACAAAGAAGACCGAAGAGGTCCAAGAGATAGACAACGCATCCGTGAAGACTTCTTCCATATCACCAGAGAAAGGAGGTGATGGTGAAGATTTGAATGATAAATATTTTGAACAGAAGCAAGGAGACGAGGTTGATCCCCTGAAGAAGAGGAAATTTTCACCTCTGAAACCTTCCTCCCAGAAGAAAGCGAAGGCCACCATGATCAAGATGCAGACCATCCTCATCTCTGATGACTTCGAATTTCTCATAGAAGCCATACAAGATGCTTCACTGGAAATAGCAGAGAAAAAAGAAGCAAAGCAAGAGGAGACATATGATCAAATTGAGACTGAACTCTGATGGGTACAACAAGCCCTACAGTCCAAGCGCATAGTCTCCACTACGTCGAGAGAAGCAAAATTGGGAGATGAGCCAGCTCAACTCCACTGCTTAGCCAATACAGTCGAAGCTCTCTTTCGATGAGCACAGGAAGAAATAGCACAAGCCACCCAATCTTTGACAGAAGTACAAGGGGTACTAGTAGAGAAACACAGAGTTGCAAAATAGGAAAAATTTTCTCTCCAAGCAAATTTTGATGAAGAAAAAACACAACTACAACAATAAAAGAAATAGTTTCTCGCGGAGCAACTCAAAGTAAAGGAAATGGTCAACATAGCACTTCTCTCTATGACAGTCGTAGAAGTAAAGGCCAAAGATTGAGTTCCACAAAAAGTAGCGTAAATTGAAGAAGTTATCCAGCAGCTACATCAACGCATCAAAGAATTGGAACTACATGCAGTACCCGAGACCCCACAAGATGTAAAAGACCAAAGAGAAGCAACCGCTAGGAGTGCAGTTGAAAGGCTCAAGGCTCTTACCTTGGAATGTAAGAACCTCATTGATCACAGTGCCCAGACCTATGAAAAACTCACAGAGAAACCAGACCTGAAGGCACTGGAGTCGCAACTACAAGAGGCAAAGTATCAAGCTGAAAAGATACAGGCGCAACTGAATTCCCTGTTAGTTGTGGAAATAATGAAGAGCTCCCAAGAGCAACACATTTCACATCATCAAATCCATACTATCCATAGCAGAGTTATGGAGGTGACTCAAAAACTCCAACTTGTGCAAGATAAGGCCTATCAATTGTTTATAGAAGTAGAAGGCCAAGGAGAAGAACTAGAGCAAGTTGTCACTACAGTTGAACAACGTATAAAGGGACCAATCAACGATGGATTCATCCAAGAGTTCACAGAACATGAGGATGTGGCACAACAACAATTCAAAGTAGCTCGAGCCAAGCTCGAGGCATTCGAACCATAGCTATTCAAACCAGAGTGACTCGGGATGAGTCACAGGTGAGTGTTGGGGGCTTGTTGGCCATTAACAAAGTTTTTGGAGATTCTTGGTCATGTTTACTTAATTTGGGACTTCAAGATCCTATTGAAGATGAAGCATAATATGAAGCAGAGATCACGGGATCTCGGTCCTCTTTTTGCATTTGGGAATATGTAATGGGAATGGGATTTCATCCCATGGGTTTACCAATGTTTAGGCCTATTTTGTATGTACAAATTGAAGGCTAGGAAATGGAAGAAGTAGTGCTCAATAGTTGTGCAAGTTGGCTAAGTGTTAAGAGTTGGATCTGTGTGATCAAGACTTGTAAGGATTTGTGCATACTGTATGAGACTTGTAGAGCTAAGTGCAAGTCATTACAGGAGACTGTGAAGGCTTTGTGTTGTAACGCAAGGAAGGAGGATCTAGCGAGCTGCACAGATCTCCTGTCCTATGCAGAGTAATGGTTTTGTGGCTTTGTGCATGTAGATGACTGATTGAAGCTAATGAAGAAGAAGAGTTGGTGGACGTAGCCCTAGGGTGGGGGTGAACCATGTAAATACTGTGTTATTCTTCTCTGTGCGATGTGTTGATGTATTTATGTGTTAATTGCTAAGTGCTTGATATAGATAGATAGATAGATATGTTTATGATTTATGCTTATGATGAATCTAGATGTTAGATCTGATGGAGGTAAATGTGATTAGTTCTTGAATCTTCCAGATCTGATCCATTTCTTTATGCTAAGTTCTTAAATACATTAGATCAGGGTGAATGTTGCAATGCTCTATTTTATCTGTGAAGTAGATATTGGCTAAATAATGATGAACTAACGGGGACAAGTTCTCTATTAAGTGTCATGATTATATATCTGTGTCCCAACTAAGGTTCCAGACACCTGAGTCCTGCAACCACCCCTGCCTCTACCTCGGGTGAGACTTCATCTGCTTCGTTGGTTTTGTCGAAAGGGCCGGTAGTTAGGGTTTTGTTGGTGCGCTATTGTAGCGTTGAACCCTGGGTCTGACCCAGTGCCAATAATCATAGAGGCTTTGCATTGACTATCATCAGTTAAACAAATCCAGGATCAGTCATCAATCTTCTTCTTTATGCCGATGATATCCTTATTATGACAAGGAGTCCCCATGATCTTGAAAACCAACTAAGAATCCTCAAGGATTTTTGCTCCAATATGGGTATTACTAATAATAATGATAAGACTAAGGTCATGATTATTAAATCCAATAATATCCCTTATGATACCTTTGTATATGACAACAACAAATTGGAGGAAGTGACTTCATACAAATATCTTGGCATTATTCATTGTCAAGAATTGATGATTTATTTGATGAAATGAAGGGAGCGGCCATATTTTCAAAGATTGATTTGAGATCGGAATATCATCAGTTGTGAATTAAAGAGGAATATATTCTTAAAATGGAATTTAAGACAAGATTCAAACATTATGAATTTATTGTATTATTATTTGGATTGACAAATGCCCCGGGTGTATTCTTGAGTTTGATGAATGGGGTATTCCACGAGTACTTGGATAAGTTTGTACATGTATTTATTGATGACATATTATTTACTCTTGGAAAAGAGAGGAGCACAATGAACACATGATATTAGTGTTGTAATGTTTAAGAGAAAACAAGTTGTATGGAAAGTTGTTGAGATGTTTGTTTTATCAGAAAAAGATTTGTTATTTGGGACACATTATGTCTGGAGAAGGTATCGTTGTGGATAAAATGAAAGTTGAGGCTATTATGGAATGGCCAACACTGACGAATGTGCAAGAAGTATGTAGTTTTATGGGATTAGAAGGTTACTATCGATGCTTTGTAGAAGGATTTTCAAAGATAGAAAATACAATTACGTAATTGCAGAAGAAGAATAAGAAATTCGTATAGACAAAGGAATCCGGGAAAGCATTTCATAAACTTAAGGAACTTTTAACAACAACACCAATATTGAAGGTTCCAGATATGGACAATGAATTCTTGGTATGCACTAACGCATCCAAGGAAGGATTGGGTAGAGTATTAATGCAAGAAGGTCGATTTATCGCGTATATTTCATGGAAATTAAGAATACATGAAGAGAATTACACCACGCATGATTTGGAATTATTGGCAATTGTTTATGCCTTGCGAGTTTGGAGACATTATCTTATTGGATAGAAATTCAACTTAAAAACTTATCATTGTGGATTACAACACATTTTTACTCAAAGTGACTTGGACACGCGACAAAGGCATTGGTTAGAACTTTTAAGTGAGTACAATTTTGAGATCACGTATATCAAGGGAATGGTTAATAGAGTAGCAGATGTGTTGAATCAGAGACCTTGCATTTTCTTAGTAATACCACTACAGACAAATCTTCAAGAAACTATTTTAGCATTACATATGGATGACAACTGGTACAAGGAAGTAAAGGACAATATCGGACAAGATACGATGATGATACCTAGATATGAGGGCTATTATTTAAACAATGACAAAATTTTAATATATAATAGTAGAATTTGTGTACCACCAAATGATGAATTAAAAAAATTAATTTTGAACGAAGCTCATTGAGCGGTGTATATGGCTCATCCTGGAGTCACGAATATGAAGGTAGACCTTAAAAATTTATTATTTTGTAAGGGAATGAAGACATATATAGTTAATTATGTGGCGAGATGTCTTGAATTTCAGCAAGTGAAGGCTGAACATAGACATCCAACGAGATTTTTACAACCACATGTAATTCCTGAATCGAAGTGGAAATTCATCTCGATGGATTTTATTGTTGGATTGTTATTGACAGTAAGGAGACATGATTCTATTTATGTATTCATTGACACATTGACAAAGAGTGCACACTTTATTCCAGTTCGTACAATGTATCAAGCACCGGACATATCTAGAATTTTTTTAATGAAATTGTAAGATTACATGGTGTACCAAGGAAGATAATATTTAATAGAGGATCGGTATTCACTGGATTCTTTTGGACTAGTTTCCAAGAATCTTTGGGAATGAAATTGAATTTTAGTACAACATATTACCCTAAAACAGATGGAAAAAAAAAGAACCAATGAAATTTTAGAGGATGTGCTTCGAATGTATGTGATCGATCAATAAAAATGTTGGGAGGATTTTTTTCCATTGGTAGATTTTGCATACAACAACATTTATCAGATTATGATAAATATGACACCTTTTGAGTTTCTTTATGGAAGACCATGTAGGACACCTCTAAGTTGGGATCAACTAGATGACAGGGTCCTGGTGGGACCAGAAGTGATCTAAGAAATTTAAGATCCCATGCAATCCATAAGGAAAAGGATTAAAGAGGAACAATACCAACAAAAGAGTTATGTGGATGTGCATCGTATAGACCACAGTTATGATATTGGTGATAAAGTATTTTTACGCGTGAATCTGCATAAGTGTTCGTTCAATTTTGGAAATGATTTTAAACTCTCTCGAAGGTTTGTGGGACCTTTCAAAATTATGGAAAAGAAAGGATTTGTGTCTTACCGACTAGCCTTACCTGATTTTTTTGAGGCGTATGCACGATGTGTTTCATGTATCAGTTTTATGTCATTATATTTCAGATTCATCACATGTTACTGGCATGAGTTGTTTGTAGGTATTGGACAAGGGGGCTCTCATAGCAGAGCCGATATGCATGCTAGAACATTGTACTTGAAAACTACGACATCGAATAGTCGATCAGGTCAAAGTCTAGTGGGACAGTTACAGCCCACACTATGCTACATCGGAGGACGCATATGATATGGGTCAGCAATTTTCTTATTTATTTTGATAGTTTGATATATAGTTTAGCATCAACTACATTTATTGTTTTCACTGATAGATTGTGCAAACTTTGGGATGAAGTTTAAAATAAGAGGGGGTGTATGTAATATCCATTTCCACTGATCACATTTTATACATTGACTTATTCTTTGAGGACACTTGCAAGCAAGTGATCCAGTTAAAACATGGTACATTATGATTATGTTTTGGTTTATGAGTTATGTTGTGTTAAGTATTGAGATTTATATTTTATTTTATTTATGTATAGTATTGGAAGATATTATGATGATGTTTCATGAGTGTGCAGGAAACGTTACAGGGTAAGGATGCGGATGGCATCAAAAAACTTCCTTGGACTCTGGATTGAGTCAGGGAGTGGACTTTTATTCTGGTTTGATTACTTGATTTATACACATTTATATTGATGTTGATTTGGTATGGATTTCATGCATATGGATTATCTACATGATCTTTGTCAATGGATGCAGGCATGGTGACACTTGCTAATCCAAATCACATAAAGAGTAAAGGGGTCATACATAGATATCGTATGGATGAGGGAGAGGTGTGGTAGCATCTCTTTCAAAGCCTACTAGAACTCTCGTCGTGACCTGAACTGAAGGTTAGCAATTACCTTGTTCCAAGAGGATCACATGTCTTGAGGGAAGACTGAGATAGTTGTTCACAAGGATTAATGAGGGGCATGCAATAAGGAAGATACCTTATACCTTAGCAAGCCCTTAGTCTCACACAAGGTCGACTAGTGGAGTGTTGAATCCAAGTGTCTGACAATCTTCCAAAATAGTGAATGGAGAGTGGCACCCTTGGAGCATGGAAGAGTGTCTTGAAGGGAATGTTTCTTAACCAAAATTGTGAGTCAATAAAATATACAAGTCCTAGAAAATAAAATAAATTCTTAGACTTTGTTAGAAAAGAGCATGCATTTTATTATTAAAAATTATAAACTAGAAAACCAACAAAGAGTCTAATTCTAGTTGTTTGACTAAATAAAACATTAAAGGGGCTTAAGGGAATATGGTAAATTAAACCTAGTAAAGGAAGAATAGAAATAAGATTTAGATAGGTGCACATGTGTGTATGTAATTAATAAAAATAGATTTTTAATTAAAAATAAATTATTTCATGAGAGAATAGATTGTTAACATAGAATTAGTATCCTAAGTCAAGAATGTTGATTAAGGTTCATTGTCATTGATGTCAACCCTTGAAGAAAGTTTGGTAGCGAATTTCGGTAGCACAAAGGTTTGGGTAATGGAACCAAGGTTGTTTCATGTATAATGATATGAGTTTTGATATATTTGCAAGTAATATTATTCTATATGGATATTGCATGTCATTCCATTTCTGGTGGTATGTGGAACGTCATATAACTAGTCACGGTTTGAGAGTTATGGCCTTACAAAGTTGGAGAACCCTCATATGTCATCTAGAAGCCCCAAAAGGTCAAAGTAATAAAAGTGGTTTAAGATATTTTAGAAGGTAAATAATAAATTGAAGTGATGAGTGTACTATAATTCAAAGTGAATACAAAATAAATTATTTAAATAATAAATTTAAAGGAGAAATTATAAGTGGGTTAACCCTAAAATAAGGAAAGTGGGCAAAGTGACCTAGAAGATGATTCTAAGGAAGCTACTTGGAGAGTATAAATAAGAGGCAAGGCTCTATCATTTAATATCACACTTGAGAATATTGAATATCTATACGTGACTGAGGTACCCAAAGGATATCTATGCCGAATTTCATAGGGAAGGTGAAGAAAATAAGGCTGGAATTCAAGGGAGGATAAATTCTTTTGATGATGCTTTCTAAGGTATGTTATCTACAGGTCATCTCACCATTTTCTCAATAACATTTTTTCTAGAATGATTCAAACAGTGAAATTGATAGGCCATTGCAGAAACACATTCAAGTTTCTGTGGTAAACATTTCATCTTGTGGGTCATTGTATTTTTGGAGTTGCACTCCGTGGAAAATAGGGTTTGCAGCTAGTCCTGAAACTAGTCTAAAACATGTGTTTCAGGTAAAAACATCACAACTTCTTCATAATAGATCCCAATTCAGTAAGACCAAATGTGTTGATTATAGTACAGTCTGTAGTATTCTGTGTAACATTTTCAGATCCATTCAACAAATATTCTGTGTGGGAAACGCTCTACAAGGTCACTCTCTAGAATAAGCCAGAATTCAGCAAGGTATGTCATTTTTGCTATAACTCCTTTTATGAGAGGTTCCAAGTAGTGACAGCTGGATCAATTGCATAAAAAAACTAAAGAACATTGTGAACTATTTTCAAATCTTTATTCATTATAGGTACATAGTTATGATTATTTCAAGTTAGGGTTGTTGACTAATCCCAAACTAGACATGTGAGACTAAAAAAACGTTTGATGAAAATGCTAGTCTCTTGTTGTGAAAGTTAAGGAAGGTTTGCAGGTGTGTGATCATATACACCAGGTCTATTATAGAGTTACAAATAATATTTGGATGATGAAATTTATGAGGGCTTTTGGTTAAGGTACATGTTGGGTACATGGTTGAGACAAGTAGTTAATGAGTTGGAATATACATGAGGTGTATAGTTGATGATTTTGGTACATATGGATATGTCATAGTTTATGAGTAGTTCAAACATGATTGGTACATACTTGGTACATGGTTGGATGCACTTTATGGTACAAGTTGATTACAGGTTTTTTGGTACAGGTTGGTGCATGGTTGATGCACTTGTTTATGGTACAAGTTGATGCATGGTTGATGCATGGTTCAGGTTTATGGTACAGGTTGATTACAGGTTGAGGTATAGGTTGATGCGTGGTTGATGTGTGGTTGATGCATGGTTCAATTTTATTGGTACAGGTTTACAGTGGTATATTTCACAGTGATAGTGTGACAGTGGTTTCATCATTCTACTTATACTTCAGGGTAGTTGGAAGGAGCAAGGACAGGTGGTTGTATCCACCTTCCAATTGTAGTCGGAGAACATAGGGGGTTCTAGCCTCCTTTTGGTTGTAGCCAGAGAATAGGAGAGTTAGAGATTCCCTCAGGTTGTATCCTGAGAAACAAGGGGGTTGGAGCCTCCTTCCAGTTGCAGCTGGAAAACAAAGGAAGTTGGTGATTCCAATGAATGTAATTCTTCAAGACATATAAGAAAAAACATTTTGTGGTTTTCTCCTGCTTTGGGTTTCCACGTAAAACACCGATGTACTGTGTATGTGTATGATGGTTCATTTGTTCATTTCTTATTTACTTTGCAGTTATTGGATGATAATGCTACATTGATATAACACTTGGATTATATGGTTAAAAATGATTAAATTGCTCTATTATGTGTTCATCCCCCCTATCAGTAATCCAACAATTGGTATCAAAGTCGGTTCCTTCAGAAATTAGTTTAACCACTGAAAGGTAGATCATGGAGAGAAAAAAATTGTAAAAAATTGGAATACCACAATTCAATGGATAGAAGTACGCATTTTGGAGCATAATGATGAAAACATATATACAGACACATGGATTTGAAATTTGGCAATCAATTGTAGATGGATACACAACACTAGCAGTTCCGCCAACAAATAACAAAGTAGTGAAACTCGGTCAGAATAATTCCAAAGCCAAAAATTCACTTCTGAATGGTCTTAATGAAACGATATTCACCAAAGATGCACATTGTAAATCCGCTAAATAGATTTGGGACAAACTTCAAAATATTTATGAAGGAGATTCAAAAGTTAAAGAAACAAAGCTTCCAACTTACAGAGATCAATTCAAACAACTTAAGATGAAGGAAGATGAGAATATTAAGCTTACTTTTTACGAGTTGATGAAACAGTAAATGCAATCATAGGATTGGGAGAAGAAATCAAAGAATGTGTAATTGTTCAAAAAGTACTAAGATCTCTTCCTATAAGATTTGACCCTAAGATATCAGCACTAGAAGAAATATCAAATCTAAACTCGATAAGCATGGACAAATTACATGGAATATTCACAGCATATGAAATGAGATTGAATAGGAAAATACAAATATAAAAGAATCAGCCTTCAAAGCATCCAAAAAGTCAAAGAAGAAGGGAAGAAAAAAAGAAGAACATAGTAGCAGCAGTGACGTCTCGGAAGATGATGAAGAAGTGGCCAACTTTGTCAAAAGACTGAACAAGGGAACCGATGGTAGGTATAGAGGTAAGATTTCTTTAATTTGTTTTAATTATGATGGTATTGGTCATTTTGCTAACAAATGTCCTTATAAGAAAAAGAGAAATGATGAAGGTTACTCAAAAGGAAAACAAACATATAAAGGCAAAAGAACCACAATGAAATTTTTCAAGAAAAACTTATGCACCAAAGAAGACATCTCATCATCAGATGAAGATGAAGTCAGTGATAGTGAGACAAAAAGAGTTCTATTCATGGCAGTAGAAGACTTTGATAAAGAAGAATCTAAAGAAGAATATGAAGAAGCCGAAGAAGAATATGAAGAAGTTGAAGAAGAAAGTGAAGAGGCAGAAGTTGACTACCAAGAGGGATTAATGTGTGCCATAGAAGTTATCAGAAGAGAAAAGAATAAAAACAAGAAACTACAAGAAGAACTAGACAAGAAAAAATACACTCAAGAACTAGAACAAATGATCACAAATTTGAAGTTTCAAATAGAAGAAGAGAAAAGAATTGAAGAAGCACTCAAAGAAAAACTAGAAAAAAAAAGACAAGATCATTGGAAATTTGGAGGCAGAGATTGTCACTTTAATAAAGGATCTTCAAAATAAAAATATGCATAACAACTCAAAAGTTTTGGATGACATTATCAACAGTCAAAAATCTCATCATGACAAGTCCGGACTTGAATACAATTAGACAGAAAAAAGGATCAAGCTCCAAAACAACAGAGAAAGAAACATATTCAAAAATCTTTGCAGAAAAAATCAAGGGGGGTAGGAAGATCTAGAAGGAAGATTACAAGAACACTCCTTCACTGAGAAGATTCATATTTCATAATCAATAACCGACAGATAGGCCTCAAGAAGAAGAAGAATTCATAAGAGTACCTCCTTTTAGAATATCTTCAACTCCTAGGTATCAAACTATGTTTTTTGGTTTATGTTATGCATATAATAATTTTGGACATAAATTTGTGAATTGCAGAGCTAACAAAAGGAACAAAAACAACTTTGAAATTCATACACAAAGGGGTTATCCAAGAAGGCCTTGTGAAACACAGAGAAGAAGTTACAACATGTTTGAATCTTTGAGCATTGAAGTGGAATGTTACAAATGTAACAATTTTTGACACATGGCCAAAGATTGCAGAATGACAGTCCCTCCTAGAGAACTACAACAGAATAACAATAGTCACAGACAGGAACCTCAGAAAAGTACATGGATAAGAAAGAAGGATGAGTATAGCAATGAAGAATTCACACTCTCTCTACAAGCTAAGTAGAAGAAGTGGGGTTGGTGTGTTGACAGTGGGTGTCCAAAACACATGACAGGTGATAGAGGTAGGTTTTTTACATTACGAAAGGAAAGAGATGGATCATTCTCCTTCAGAAATGATGATTCATCTAAAATCATTGGAAAAGGCATAGTCAGAATTGGGAACAAGAATACAAAGGAAGAAAATGTTCTACTAGTAGAATATATGAAACATAATCTTCTAAGGGTGAGTCAAATGTGTGACCAAGGTCATAAAGTTACTTTCGATTCACAAAAGTGAAAGATAAGAAAAGAAGGTTTAGGAAAACTGATTGCTACAGATGTGAGAACTTCAAGCAACATATATGTGTTAAGTTGAATTGGAAATGAAAAGTGTTGTCTAGGAAAGGAACATTTAAGTTGGCTATGACACAGAAGAATGGGTCACATACATTTTCATAACCTTGTCAAAGTCAGCAAAAGAGAAGCAGTCAGAGGAATTCCCCAAATCAAAAAACCAACCAACACTTTATGCAAGCATTGTCAACAAGGAAAGCAAACAAAGACCAGGTTCAAATCAAAGGAATATTCAATGACAAGACCACTGGAAATTGTGCATATTGATCTAGTTGGACCAACTACAACAAAGGGATTAAAATGTGAGAAATATTTTATGTTATTAGTTAATGATTATACAAGAATGACCACAGTTTGTTTTCTCAAGAATAAGTCAGAGGCTTTTGAAAACTTCAATATCTACAAGGAAATGGTTGAAAATGAAATGGATTCAAAAATCAAATGATTGAGATATGATAATGGAGGAGATTTCACTTCAAAGGAATTTATGGACTACTTCAGCAGTCATGGAATAAAAAGGCAATTCTTCGTTGCTAGGACACCTCAATAGAATGGAGTTGTTGAAAGAAAGAACAAGACAGTACAGGAAATGGCTTGAACAATGCTAATGGATTCCAAATTGCCAGATATTTTTTGGACACAGGTAGTGCATACAACAGTTCACATTCAAAACAGAGTAATGCTCATAATCAACATTGACAAAACTCCCTATGAGCTATGAAAAGGAAGACTAGCAAATGTGAAGAACTTTAGAGTTTTTGGAAGAAAATGCCACATCAAAAGAGAATATGGGAGAATGAGAAAGTTTGATTCTTGTGTGGAAAAATGAGTACTTGTTGATTACTCAAGTACAAGAAAAGCATACAAATGTTACAACCTGAGATTGAACAAAGTGGTGGAAATCATCAACGTAGCAATTGATGAAACAAGTATACAAGAATTAAAGGAAGAAGAAAATGAATCAATGGAACAACTTTACAAAGAAGAAACAAAAGATGAAAAAGAAGGGGAAGACAAAGAGGATATGAGAGAAACAAAAGAGCAAGTTCAACAAGTAACTCCAAAAACACCTAGCAGACGAGTACAGAAGAATCATCCTTTAGATCAGATTATCGGAAACAAGGACGTAGGAGTTGAGACTAGAAAAATAATTCATTCACCAGAACAAACGCACCTAGCACTCACATCTATGATTGAACCAACCTATTTTGAAGAGTCCAACAAGGATGAATTTTAGAACAAGTCCATGGATGAATAATTGGATCAAATAGAGAAAAATGACACTTGGGAATTGGTTCCAAGACCAAAGGATAAGAATGTGATCAGCACAAAGTGGGTATACAGGAATAAATTGAATGAAGATGGACAAGTTACAAGGAACAAAGATAGATTGGTATGTAAAGGATATGCACAGGTTGAAGGAATTGACTTTGAAGAGACATTTTTCCTAGTTTCCATGATGGAAGCAATCTAATTTCTTTTAGTTTATGCATGCTCCAAAAATATTAAAATGTATCAGATGGACGTAAAATCATCTTTTCTAAATGGGGAAATTGAAGAAGAGTCTACATTGAACAGCCAGAAGGATTTCAGTTGCCAGAGAATGCAGATTATGTGTGTAAATTAAAGAAGGCTTTTTATGGTCTAAAACAGGCTCCTAGAGCATGGTACTCTAGACTGGATAAATATCTACAGTAGGCAGAGTTGAGAAAAGGAAGTGTAGACAACAACCTCTACATCAAGGTAAGTCAAGATAGTATTTTATTAATTGAAGTTTATGTTGATGATATTATTTTTGGTATTGATGATGAAAGGTTAAGTCAGAAATTTGCAAACAATATGAAAAATGAATTTGAAATGTCATTACTTGGAGAACTATCCTTCTTTATGGGACTTCAAATACGTCAAAGCAACCAAGGAATTTTTATTTCTCAAACCAGTTATATCAAATAAATGCTAAAGAGGTTCAGAATGGAAGATTTCAAACCAATTATCACTCCCATGCAAACCAGTTGCAACTTAAGAAAAGATGATGATTCAAAGTATACATATCAGAGGAAATACAGGTCAATGATTGGTAGCTTACTATATGTGACAACATCCAAACTAGACGTAATGCAGTCATTTGGACAGGTGGTGCGATTTCAAGAAGCACCAAAGGAATCACATGTGTTAGCAGTGAAGAGGATTTTCAGATATCTCAAAGGAACATAAGAGTTTGGATTATGGTATCCAAAAGGAAAGGATCTATCTCTTATTTCCTACACAGATGCATATTGGGCAGGTTTTATTGATGAACGATAAAGCACCAGTGGAGCAACGCTCTACTTGGGTGAGTGTTTAGTGTCATGGCTAAGCAAGAAACAATCATCAGTATCTCTATCTACAGCTGAGGAAAAATATATTGCAGCAACAACATGTTGTACATAGGTTCTTTGGATGAAACAAACTCTGACAGATATACAGTTTGAGTATGATGAGCCCATTCCAATCAATTGTGATTATACAAGCACCATCAGTATCTCAAAGAACTCGGTGATGCACTCCAAGACGAAGCACATTCCAATCAAGTATCACTTTCTAGGGGAATAGGTTGCAGAAAAGAACATCATAGTTGAGTATGTGGGAAAAAAAGAACAAGTGGCAGGCATCTTTACAAAACCACTTCCGTGAGAAGCCTTTGAGTATCTTCGCCAAAGAATCGGAGTTATTTCTACTACAAAATGAATTCTTTTGAATGCTTTCTTATATGTCTTAGATGTACACAAGGAAGCACCATAAAGAGGATAGTTCAGTTAGGGGGAGCAGCCCCAGATGCAAATATACATTTTCCATTCATGACAAAGCGGGAGATATTTATCAGATGAATATGACAGAGGCATGATTCCAGTGGGAGCAATGGTCACAAATATGTAGAGGACAGAGGCATGGTTCCAGGGGGAGCATGAGTGATCTGACTTCAATATTGCATGAAATGATTTCAGTATTACATCAGAGTGTTTCCATCAATTCCAAAGGGGGACATTGTTGATTATGGCTGGTTTTCAATGATGTCAACCCTTGAAGAAAGTCTAGTAGTGAATTCTGGTAGCACAAAGGTTTTGGTAATGGACCCAAGGTTGTTTCATGTATAATGGTATGAGTTTTGATATATCTGAAGGTAATACTATTCTATATCGATAGTGCATGTCATTCCATTTTTGGTGGTATGTGGACCGTCACATAACTCCTCACGGTTTGAGAGTTATGGCCTTACAAATTTGGAGGACCCTCATATGTCATCTAGAAGCCCCAAAAGGTCAAAGTAGTCAAAGTGGTTTAAGAGATTTTATAAGGTAAATAATAAAGTGAAGTGATGAGTGTACTATAATTCAAAGTGAATACAAAATAAATTATTTNTTCAAAGTGAATACAAAATAAATTATTTAAATAATAAATTTAATGGAGAAATTAAAAGTGGGTTAACCCTAAAATAAGGAAAGTGGGCAAAGTGACCTAGAAGATGCTTCTAAGGAAGCTACTTGGAGAGTATAAATAAGAGGAAGTGATCTCTCATTTAATATCACACTTGAGCTTATTGAATATCTATAGGTGACTGAGGTAACCAAAGGATATCTAAGCCGAATTTCAAAGGGAAGGTGAAGAAAAGAAGGTCGAAATTCAAGGGAAGATAAATTCTTTTAAAGATGCTTTCTAAGGTATGTTATTTACAGGTCATCTCACCATTTTTGAAATAATTTTTTTAATAGCATGATTCATACCATGCAATTCATAGGAAATTGAGGAAACATATCCAAGTATCTTCCATAAAAAAATCATCTTGTGGGTCGTCGTATTTTTGGATTTACAGTCCGTGGAAAATAGGGTTTGTGGCTAGTCCTAAAACTAGTCTAAAACAAGTGTTTTGGGTAAAAATGTCATAACATATTCATAATAGATCCCAATCCAGTAAGAAAAAAAGTGTGGTTTAGAATACAGTCATTAGTATTTTTTGTAACATTTTTAGATCCATTCAACAAACATTCCATGTGGGGCACGCTCTACAAGGTCACTCTCTAGAATAAGCCATAATTGAGCAAGGTGTGCCATTTTTTCTATAACTCTTTCTGAGAGGTTCCAAGTAGTGACACCTAGAGGAATTGCACAAAACAAACTAAAGAAAATTGTGTACTATTTTCATATATTAATTCATTACAGGTACATAGTAATAATTATTTCAAGTTAGGGTTGTTGACTAATCCCAAATTAGTCATGTGAGACTAAAGAAAAGTTTGATGAAAATGCTAGTCTCTTGTTGTGAAAGTTAAGGAAGTTTTGCAGGTATGTGATCATATACACTAGGTCTATTACAGAGTTACAAATCATATTTGGATGATGAAATTGATGAGGGCGTTTGGCTAAGGTATATGTTGGGTACATGGTTGAGACAAGTAGTTGATGAGTTGGCACATACATGAGGTGTATAGTTGATGATGTTGGTACATATGGGTGAGTCATAGTTGATGAGTAGTTGACACATGATTGGTACATAGTTGTTACATGGTTGTATGCACTTGCTTATGGTACATGTTGATTACAGGTTGTTTGGCACAGGTTGGTGCATGGTTGATGCACTTGTTTATGGTACAGGTTGATTATAGGTTCAGGTACAGGTTGATGCATGGTTGATGTATGGTTCAGGTTTATTAGTAGAGGTTTACAATGGTATATCTCACAGTGATAGTGTGAAAGTGGTTCCATCATTCTACTTCTACTTTAGGGCATTTGGATGGAGAAAAGACAGGTGGTTGTAGCCACCTTTTGGTTGTATCCGAAGAACATAGGGGGTTGTAGCCTCCTTCTGGTTGTAGCCAGATAATAGGGGAGTTGGAGATTCCCTTAGGTTGTAGCCTGAGAAATAAGGGGGTTGGGGCCTCCTTCTAGTTGCAACTGGAAAACAAAGGAATTTGGTGCTTCCAATGATCCAGGTGGATATCAGTGGCCACCCACCTTTTCCAACTGGCTCAAAACAGTTTTTTGGCAATTTTGGCAATTTACTATTTTTAGCAGGTTTTAACTTCCAGGGCCATTTTGAGGGCCTAAATGAAGGTTTTTTGAGATCGATGTTCTCAATGATATCCAAAGGCATGATTGATCCCCCAAAATGAATCTCTTTGACGATACCTTTCCAACGAGCTATCACACGCCTAAAACGGAGATCGTATGCAAAAGTTACGACCCGGGGAAGTTGATGTACTAACTTACCCAAACGGGGCCCACATGAATTTTGGCGCTTCATCTCCTAGGGTTAGGTTTTTGGATGTCTATGAATTTTGGCATTCTCTTCTATTGTAAAAAGGCCTCTAGAGCCTCATTGTAATCATCTTCTGATGG